>APFE030854140.1:109152-129143 GCA_000404065.3 Pinus taeda | reverse complement strand
CAATATACAGTTTTTAGTTGTTTATATGTTATTACATGAATTTTTGTGTTACCATTTGGCACTTTTGTACGGTGGAGCCATTTATTTATGTTTAATGTGTGAATAACTTATTATGTGATATGTTGTGCACAACTGTTTTGCCTAACTTTTTATGCAAAGTGGTTCATCTTAATTGACTTCCATTCTTATAATCGCTAAATGATGTATATTACCAATTATTATTTGAAATCTCTTTAGATCACATAATAGAACAATTACATCTCGTGTTAGCATAAATTAGATGTGCTATTTTCATTAGATTACAATAGCATAGAGTTAGATTAAAGTAGTTTAGATGGGAACTTTTAGATCAACAACATCCAATTTTGCACACACACACCCTTAGATTGGGAAACTGGTCCCATTATCCTCAATTGGACCCGCTATACCAAATGGATAAGGAGCTGCCAGCCAAGGTCCGGACCAGGTGGGTATCCCCCTTGTTGTCGACCTAATTTTCGGGGCTTCAACATATTTGGCGCGAGAGGGAGGGCCTGAACATGTTCTCTGTTGGAGTTGTGGGCAATTGTGATATTTCAATTAGGATGGCTTCTCTCAAACATCCCATTTGGAGTTGTATCCATGTTTGTGCCTCTTCCAACACCCCACCTAAAGTGGTAAGACTCTTGTGTGAGGTAAAATTCAATGGTAAGAGTAATTCTTCTGCTTTTAATCATGCCCTTCAATTTATTCAAAATGTTTTAAGTTCAAAAGTCCAAGGAATTGACAAGGCATTTTATGCAGAATTTTTACTGTCACATTCACAGTGGAAGCAAGAAACTGGTGTCGAACCCTCCCAGTTGCCTCAATTCACAGCTGGGACCAATTTGTCAAGGCTTTCCTTTGTAAATTTGATTGCTATGATTATGATCAGGTATATGATGAAATTGAATATCTACAAAAAGAAGATGAATCTATTAGGGATTTTAATATGCGATTTCATCTTAATTGTCTAAAATATGATATTGAGAACGAACTCATGAATGAAGAATCTTCAGATTGTGTTGAGCATAACTATTCCCTACCTCCTATGCCCGATCCAGTAGAAATTAGTCCAAGTCTTGTTCCATTTTCTTCTAATATGAATGAAAATTCCAATTTGAATGTGTGAATCACTCATGATAAAGAAACTTCCCAAAGATTAAGAGACATGCCTACTCTAATACAAGAGGACACAAGTGAGAATGTTGAAAGAAAGCCTGCCTTGGAACCAGAAAGCAACTTGGAGACAAGGTTAGATAATATCATCGCAAGTCGACAAATGCAGATGTCAAGGTTAGAACAACAAACTAATTCTCTTTCGGAAAATACAAACACACAAAGATATGATCTAAAGCCTAATGTCTGCGATGAAGGTGATGAACAAGAATTTTTTCACGATGATATTTTCAAATGCATTGTTTCAGAGTCACATTTTTCTCTTTATCCTGATGTTTTTAGTGATGATAATTTTCTTCCCCTTAGTATTAATGATATCCCAAAAAGTACAGAGGATTACCCAAATGAATCACCATTAGGATTTCAAGATAAAGAGACAGCTATAGAACCCCCTTTTGCCATTTACAAACATGAACGACTTGACCTTCCCTTTTTGAATATACTGGATGAAAAAGAGAAATCTAGGGAATCTTGCGAAGTCATTTATGATAGCTACTTAGCTGATGATAATGTTGATTTATCTCAAGTAACTCAACAAAGCTTAGATAATGAGAGATATTCTAATTCAAGAATTATACCATCCAATCCTCATTTCAGAGTGACGGATCATTTGCATGATTTTACTATCCAAGACAATATCCCGATCTATGATTCATATCGTGAGCAAACCACCATGCCTATTCCCAATCATAATTTGTTTTCTGATTCACAAGATGAAATTCAAAATTACTCAGATCCCATAATTCTGGCCAGTTCTTGTGAAAAAAAAGATATTTGAAATCAATCCCAGTTGTGTTATAACATTAGTTGTACGGATAATCATTACATTCTTTCTTGCCTGCATTCATTTTGTATAAAATCGGATTGTGTTTTAAATTTTCAGATTTTTGATAGATTGCTATGGTATATTGAGCACCTTATCAAAGAACATTCGAGAGATGCGTTACCATTTTGGAAAACTAAATTGTGTCATGGAAGTATAGAACTTTTTCAACTCCAAGATCAATCAATATCAGCCTTCCTTAAAAAACTTCTATGTCATCCAAAACATCATCAACGAGAGAAAGTATTTTTGGAAACTTGCCAACAATTCACGATAATTGATAATTCTCTTTTGGGAAAATTCCATCTATTATTCATTGTTTTTTTTAGTGATTTATATGTGGAAACTTTCCTTTTATGAGAAATTGCTAAAAGCTTGACTTTAACGCATAATAGATTTCAGGCCATTAAAATTAAAAGCTCATATTCACAAACTAACCTGTCATCTTTCCTATTGAACGATCACCAATCCATAACAGAAATTCATCCTGATTTTTATGATCCAATAGGTATCCAATTGGAAAGAAGATTTCATAAAGAAGAAATTTCAGGCAGAATTCCGACTGAAGTTACACTTTCTAATTCCACATTCAATGTTGACAGTCCAAGAAAAGTTTTATTCTCAACGCTGATGTTTAAAAGGTACATACGTGTAGGAATAAAAATGAAAAGATGGTTTCACTGGAAATATCATTTTACCTAGTCAATTTTTCTGTATATAGTTAAAATAGGAGTAGAGTAATTTAGCTAGGTTATTAGGCGAATAATTTAATTTTTAAAAGTTGATAGGCAAAATAAAAGAAGAAATTATCCCTATTATGTACATAATCCAAGGGAATAGTTACCTCTCATTTCTTTAAATATTTTCCCCCCTAATAAAATCTGTTGTGGTTAACAACATTTGACATTTACTAAAGACACCATTTCTCTTTCAGATTTTGAACTTTTGCTTGTATAAATAGCAAATCTTTTGGAAACTTGATCTTTATTATTATTAGATGCAGTTAAAAACTTTAACCCAGATACGATACTAGTTTCAACTTCAAAAAATTTGATGAAAGCAATCTTTAGTGACGAAATTGTTTTATATTAGCACAATGAAAGGTATCAGTAACAAAATGAAGATTCTCTGTAGAACAGCCGTTTCCAAAAAACTCTAATATTGTCATCCAGAACTTTCCTAAGGAAAAAAAGGACTTCCTCCCTACTAGAGAAAATCGCAGCATTTAGAGGAACAATCCATGAATACACTTTATCTTAAAGAATAAGAGGTCTCATCACGAGCCAGCTTATCATGATCACAGATATTATAACTTGCTGACTTTGCCAATACTGCCCACCAAAACAGGGCAATGACTCAAGATTGCTGAAATCAAAAGACAAGGGGTCTCATCACGAGCCAGCTTGTTCAACAAAGTGTAAATCAAGTGAATGATTGTGTCATAATTTGGCTACCAAACCAAGACATTGTTCTTTAAGAATAAAAAGAAAATCAAAGCAATAAGTGTTAACGTGGGTTTTTCTTTGAAAGTTGTAGATCACCTTAAGCAGGATAAAGGATCATTGCTGGGTAATAGGTAACCCTGTCAAGGCTATGGACGCCTACTGGCAGCAGAGGCTCTACCTACGACAAATGAGCATATTTAAAACTGGTTCACAGGGAAAACTTTATTTTATCTTTACAAGACCAAGTAATCGCTGATGTAAATACAAGGACAAGCTGAGGAAGCAAATAATTAAAATAGAAAGAAGTTGAAACAAAATATCGTTGATAGTTTAGAGCATAATGTGCTTTATCTTTCCATAATAAAGATTAAAATTTCTAAAAAACTTTCTGTTTTGGAAGTTTGAAAAATTCAAAAGAAAAGCAGAGATAACTGGTTCTCCCAAGTGAATCGCCAATTGTTTTGGCCAGCAACAACCCCCCCCCCCCCTTTTTTTCATTTAAGTGTTATCCAGAATACTAAATGAATGGGGACCCTTAGTTAAATTTTTGGAAAAGCAAGAGTTTCCTTTCTTCAAAATAAGGTTACCATCGTAAACTTAGGAAGATCTTTTGAATACTTTAAAACCTAAGTTTATAATAAGAAAAAGTCTTTAAAAAAGCCGCATCGTAAAATGATAGTAATGTACCATCATTTAGCTATCGCATCGCAATAGAAAAAACTAATAAGAAAAACTTCAAGATTTACCGATTTACGATAACACCGATCGCGAGATCGCATATCATAGGAAATGGGCTAACGAAATTTGGAAAATGTAAAACTTCTGCGATCTACGATGATGCGATATCGCGATAAAACGATGGTTGCGATATTAAGCCAAACCAGCTCTGCGACGTTATATTTGCGATAGTGCGATAATGAGATAATGTGATGTCGCGATCTGCGAAGTTGCGAAGCAAATCGCAAAATCGCTCCATCGTGAATCTTTCGGGCACGCTATTCAAGAAAAGCCACTTACCATAATCTGACTCAAGATCATGCGCTTTAAATGTTAATAAAGGGATTAGTTTCCAGTTATTAATGACATATGGACACGTGCTTTTCAAAGAATTACTTCACGTAAGGTGACATATTTGATGTATCTGCTGCATTTAAAACTCTCCCATCACCTTTCTTGATCAGTCATTTCCATTTCACTTGTGAGCCGCAGGAACAGAGAATGGAGGACTATACAAGGCAATATGCAGGAAGAAATGGGAAAGAAAAATAAAGGTCAGAGCTCCGAGGTGAAGGGAATGGCACCTTTATATACAGACACAACTTGTAACAAAGACACAGGAATATCAACATGGGCAGGCATGTACAGACTGCTTGAAGAAGAAAACCCTAGAATAATGAAGGTTACCACTGGCTTAGACTCAGAGGGTTACAGCACTGGTTCCCTCACCTCCCCATATTGTTTTGCTGCAGCCATGCTCTGTAGATTATTTGGAAAGCCAGATATCAATAAGTTTTCATCTGAATGGTTACCATTAATAGATGCTGCCATTAATTCCATAATTATAGATTGGGCCAAGGTCTTTTCTGATAACCTAATCACGGCTATTGTCAATTATCAGTCTAAAAGATCCATGTCTCAAAGGACCTATCCTCCTTTTTACCTATCTGCATATGTTATGGATTCAATTTGTTATGTGTCTAAATTTTCTGTTATGGGTTGGAAATGGACAACTCAAGACCCATTACCCATCCATGGCTATCATAAGATATTGTGGGACTCCCAGTTCATTCCACATTTCTACCAAATTTGTCATGGGCTTATCCTACCCTTGTATAGAATGTTATATGATAAAGACCCCCTGAGGTGCTCACCTGAGGCACAGATAGATATCATCCCCATCGCAATATGGTTCATGGAGGAATTATTCACCTATGTTAGAGTATTTGGAAACACTGTCCCCCCCCATGTTCTACCTTTGTATATCCCTGATAAACTTCTGGCTCGAGAAATTGCATATCAAACCTGTTTAGAAGGCGCCATAACAAAGGATTTAAAGGACAAGAAGAAGGCTATATGGCCACAATTTCCTATGGTTTGTTGGGCCTTTTCACTGTTCGATGTAGGTCATGCGTTTACAGAAAGACAGAATATAACATGTCTGCAGTTATTTAAATCCCGGCAAGACCATTTGACCTAAATGAAATTGCTCAGAATTTCAGAACTACAGTCAGGGTGAAAGTTTTCTTTGGAAAAAAGGATTTATTTGATGACTTATTCCAAAATAAAGGCTCGCTTCAAGAAATTTTGCGGGAAGCCCATTCACAATTATCTCCAGAAGACTTTCAAAATTTCATGGTATACAGGGAAAAAAGATTGGCCACTATTCCTTTAGAAAAGCTACGATTACCTGCTAGAGAACCAACTCCAAGCATTAGCCTCAGTGGAAATTCAAGCAGTTCCAGATCTAAATCTAAGTCTGCGCAAGAAGTATCTAAACATTCTAAAATATCCGAGAATGACCAAAATAAGAGTGAAGAGGCAGCTAAGGACACGGCTCAGTCAATGGAAATTCCACAACAGCAAGTTATTACCTGCCCGTAAAAAGATCCTCCCTCTCTCATCATCAAATCACCACTTGTCATATTCGAGCTGGATAAGGAATGGGAAACCTTCAATGAACTGATCAATGTTGAAGTACAAATCCCAAAAACGCCTACGAGCAATACTTAGATTGCAGAAGGAGTAATCCTAACCATAGTCAGCAATATCTCAGAAAACGAACATGCTCCTATCACTCCATCTTCTGAGCTTGTACTTAATATAAAAGGAATTCCTCCTCTATGTTGAAAATAATACTAAGAGGGGGGGTGAATCAGTATTATCTAGTCCTTTTAACAATTCTTCCTTATTTATACTTTGAATTACTTTTGCATATCAGTACCATAAAACAATGAGCATGAATAAGAAAAACAGACAGTCAGATCATAGAACACCAGATATAAGGTGGAAACCCAATGTGGGTGAAAACCACCTGCTGAAGTATGTCTCTATCTTCTTTCAAATTAGAAACTCCTTTTACAATGGTCTTGTACTGGTGCAGTCCTTTACCAGTACGCAGGCTGCAACCTGCAGAGAGCTACAACTCTCTCTCATTTTCCAGTCTCTCCTGGAAGGGAGCTACAACCCCCTACTTCTTTTCTTTCAAGGACCACTTTTCATAAATTTTCAAACTGGATCCATAAATATCAAATGATCATCAAGTACCAGTAAGTCACCCAGATAACCAGATCCACAATAACAGGAAAACTAAACCCAGAACACCTTCTGTGGCGTCTCCTGCGGCGTATCCTGCGGCGCCTCCTATGGCGCCTCCTGCGGCGTTTCCTGCGGTGCCTCCTACGGCGCCCCCTGCGGCGTCTTCCTGCGGCGCCCCCTGCGGCGTCTCCTGCGGCGTCTTCCTGCGGCGCCTCCTACGGCGTCTCCTACGGCGCCTTCTGTGGCGTCTCCTGCAGCGTCTCCTATGGCGCCTTCTGTGGCGTCTCCTGTGGCGCCTTCTGCGGCGTCTCCTGCAGCGCCTCCTGTGGCGTCTCCTGCGGCGTCTCCTACGACGCCTCCTACGGCGTCTCCTGCAGCGCCTCCTGTGGCGTTTCCTATGGCGCCTCCTACAGCATCTCCTGCGGCGCCTCCGCACTTCCGCAGCTGCAGCACTCGAGAGATCACTCTTCACAGATTCGCTTTCCACTTCACTTTCATATAGATCGAGCTTTTGAAACAATAACCCAATATTTCAGATCTTAAGATATTCAACCCAAAAGCATACCTAAGCCAAATGATCTCCTTTTCTTTATATAGACAAGCTCTTCCTCAAATCATGGATCATGGGGCTCAATAATAATAATAAAATAAAACAATACCATGGGCCAAAACCATAACAAACCAATACCATCAACTCAATACTAGGGATCAACACATCTGTCGAGATGCCATGGTCCAAAAATCATAGGTTCAAACTCCAAGGACTAACTACTATGGACCAAAGGTAAGTTTTCCCACATGAAATAAATTTTTCTCTACATAAAATTCCATGAACTTTTCTCCACATGAAATAAACTTTTATAAAATTTTCTCCGCATAAAATTCCGTGAACTTTTCTCCTGCGTTTTTCTTAATTCTCATTATATTGAGAGCCATGCCATGGGTGTTTCCATCAAGTACAACATCTGTAACATATAACCATACAAGAAACATAATGCCAACACTCTTGGACATCTTTTCTAATCCTCAACATAAAGCAGTAGTAAGAAGACAGAGAAAGAAAAGGAAATTAGAAAATACACTGCATCAAGATGCTGAGCAATTGGACGTCTTATGGAAATACCCCAACAGTAATCCAACTGAAAATCTCACTAAACTGTCTCAGATCGCAGGAGCATATGCTTCTGCGACTATTGACAAAGCATCAGAAGAACAACAATTGTTAAAAGAACAAGAAGATCAAATACAGTTACTGCAACAACAATTGTAACAAGCTAATACTAATAATGAGGCACACAAACAACTTGAAAAGTTGCAGGAAGATTTCCAGCAAATGCAAATAGGTTATCAAAGAAGTCTGGACGAGAAAGGAAAACAATTGCAAAATTTACAAGAGATGAATAAAGATGAACCTAAGCTTACAGAGTTTATTTCAGAATCTATTGTCTTGAAAGAAAAACTACTGCAGCAACAAGAAGTGTTGGGACAAAAGATATCGCAATGGAGTTACTATTGCGAAATGAGTGATAAGATCACTAATCAAGTGATCGAATTACGAAGCGACTATGATCTGGTTGACAAACAGGTGACTGATTACCTGACTTGGCAGGATGAAGATGAAGGAAAAGAGGCAGGCGCACCCAGGATAAATGAGAATCATAAAGAGTTTCTCTTTAGTAAGTGGGATGATCAAATCAAAGAAGCAGAAAAAGCAGTAGGAACAACAGCTATGACAACAAGTATTCTCATTGACTGTATAAATGAGAATTTGCACAGAGCAAATTTAATCGCTGAAACTACTCCGGGATATTTACCAAACAAACCAAAATTAGAGGAGGGTTGGAAGCAGAAAGCACAAGAAAAGGAAAAAGAAATCCAAGTACTAAAAAGATTAAATTGGGAATGTTACTGTACATATTTGGTAAAACCGCATAGTCAGTGGATGACCGTGAAATGTATCATAAATGCGGCAAAAAAGGTGATGCCAGCACTGATCGATTCCGTTTTCTCAGCCAAGATCAAAGCAGAAGTTAGCAAACTGACTCTCCTTAAACAAATGTTGAATACATGCAGCTTTAAAGACCAGATACAAAAATAGTTTAGTTTGGAATCTTATTTTTGCTTGAAAATTAGATTAGAAAAGGGGCGGTCATTTGAAAACTGCATCCTATTTTTTTGTAAATAAACTATTATTAGATTTAGTTAGTAGTATTTAAACCCTTCTCATGCATTTAGAGAAGGGTCTAGAAATTTGTCAAAAACTTGTCCTCAGAACATGCACTTTTGCACCCTCAGAGGAGGTTTTGATGAATGAACGGATCCAGATTTATTGATGTTTGCATTTGATATCTGCTATTGATGTTTCACTTCTGTACTCTTAGTAGATATTAGAACAAGGAGAGATAAATCATTGTTGCTTGAAGCTTATGAGTTGGACCAGTCATAAATGGTACTTTTATCTCTTGACCATTTATGTTTATATTCTTAATGCAATATACAGTTTTTAGTTGTTTATATGTTATTACATGAATGTTTGTGTTACCATTTGGCACTTTTTTACAGTGGAGCCATTTATTTATGTTTAATTTGTGAATAGCTTATTATGCGATATGCTGTTCACAACTGTTTTGCCTAAATTCTTATGCAAAGTGGTTCATCTTCATTGATTTCCATTCTTATAATCACTGAATGATGTTTATTACCAGTTATTATTTGAAATCTCTTTAGATCGCATAATAGAACAATTACATCCCGTGTTAGCATAAATTAGATGTGCTGTTTTCATTAGATTACAATACCATAGAGTTAGATTAAAGTAGTTTAGATAGGAACTTTTAGATCAGCAACATCCAATTCTGCACACACACACCCTTAGATTGGGAAACTGGTCCCATTATCCCCAGTTGGACCCGCTATACCAAACGGATAAGGAGCTGCCAACCAAGGTTCGGACCGGGCGGGTATCCCCCTTGTTGTCGACCTGATTTTCGGGGCTTCAACAAAGTCCAAGATGAAAATGCCTCATGATTTTCTTTTTTGAATAGAAAATTTGTGATCGAATTGCTATAATATGTTAGAAGCTAAAATTAGGAATCTTAGTTTGATATTTTGAATTAGAACTCTGTTAGCGAAAAGTAGTCATGAAATCCTCAAACATTTATTAAACGACATTTATAAATACTGTAAGGTAGGAAAAAACATACGAAAATGGCGAATGAATATTTTGTGACTGTAATCATTTTGAAACTCGGTGTTTTTATTTAGTGGAAGCGCCTTTGATGACTTGATGCACAACTAACTATTCGTTGAAGCTTGAGACCGCTCGTTTGTGGACGCCCCCTACAAACAGTGAGTGATATTAACTTGTAGATTTTCCTTTTTAGTATTATTTTTTGTATAATTTTCATGTATGTTCATTATCTTCTTATGGTTGCTTTACAACTCTATTTTATAGTTTCTGAAGCTGATTTGAATCATAAAATACTAGTGATTTCCTTGTGCTTTCTTTGGAGTTTCATTAACAAGAATTTCAACTTCATAGCATCAGATATTTCTCTATAGATTTGGGTATACAAATTTATTTTAGCTTTATGTTAAGAGCATTTTTATTGAAAAATTTTCTTAGTTTAATTTTAGAAAAATAGTGGTTTGTTTGCGGTTACATTCTTGAGCTTTTAATTTTGAATCAAGCATGAGTTAATAGAGTTTACATTTAGTATGTGAGAGTTAATTTAGTTTTTATTTTTGCAAGTGTGAGTTCTTTATGGTGAGTTCTTTATGGTTTCATTTTTCAGGTAAGAAATATTTCTTTGAATTTACAATCATTTTATTTTCACTAGATAGAAATATTAATTGCATTTTGAAATAGGAATACAAAATTTAAAGACACATTTCCAATAACTCAATCAATTAATAAATCCAACTTAAGAAAAAGACTTCTAGCATATATTGTGCACTTTCACTTCACATGTTTACCAACTCCAGTCGATAATTTACTTAATCAATTTAAGACAATCAAGTTGACAAACGATTTCCTTCATAGCAATTGCATTTGCATACATATACAGGTTTCCTTCACATGAGTAGTGTATGTATCCTGGGAATGACTTTTCTCTAGATTCCTCACGCTCATATAAAGTATTTTGACTTGGTAATTCACATAAGCTTCTAAATTGATTAATTAAAGTAGGAAATGGTTTGAAAAGTTCCTCCGATGATGTGAACTCATTTAGTTCACAAATAATGATGTTAGTGGATTGATTTGGTCCAATTTTTGTAGCCTTGATGAATTTCGCCCTAGAAGCTTTATATTCTTTTCTTTGGAGATTAGTGCTTGTTGATTATGTGTTGATGTTCAATGTATCTGCGTAAGAAAAGGTTGTATAGAGTGATTGTGTTTCAAATCTATTAGAGAGTGGATTCTTTAGTGTATGAGTGTTAATGGTTGCATAGTAAGCATATATGAGGCATGCTGCCAAATAGATCATATTTGAATATGTTGGAGTAGAGATTCGTTGGAGAGTTTATGTGTGTTGTTGGAGTATATTTTTTAGATGATTCTTAGATTTTTTTTGTAGGAGCTGCTATTGCATTTGGCACATAACCATTATGTTCTAAGCTACTAATTGTAGTATTCAACAATTATATTCTGATGTGAGGATTTGATATCATTATGTGTGATGGTATTTTAGATTTGATGTGGCCATTAGTTTTCTAGTTTGGAAAGAATATGTTTGTGGAGATTATATTTGATTTGATGTTGAGATTGTCTTATTGTTAGAATTCATATTGTAGAGTTGAATTTGTTTGAGCAGGAAGTCTTGGGATCTAGTTTGAAAATAGATGAAATGAGGTCAACATAAAGGAATGGAACAATGACTTCATGGATGTGGAGTAATGATTGTGAAGTTTCAACAAAAGGAATAGTTTCTCAATCCAATAGTAGTTGGATAGTCCAATTAGAGTTGGGTCAGGATCTATTGATCATGGTGGATTTTAGTGGATGGAAGTCCATAGACCTGTGGAGAAAATAGCCTTTCGAGATGATCAATAGAATCAAATCTCCAGGATTATCGGAGTTAGATGATTGTTTATGAGATCGAGTCTGCATATTGATGGGAGTCAAACAAATCTATGTAAAAGACATATTTTTCTTAATTGAAGATCCAAAGCAACACAAGAGCAACAAGGGTGGTTTCTTCCCTGTGAAGGGTTTTCCACTAGATATCTTATATCTCTTGTGTGGATGTGTTTTGATGCGATGTTTATTGTTTCTCTCTTTGTTATCTTTTTTTAGCTTCTTATATAGTTTATGTTCATGAGATAATATGTTTCTAGCAAATATATGTATGATTCAATAATGTAAATGATTGACAAAATTTGTTAAGAAGCTCATACTACTAATTCACTCCCCTCGCTTAGTATTTCTCAAAGGTTTCCATTGTAGAATATATTTGTATTAGATTTGTCATGATTTTTTACATCAAAACATATCACCATGGTTGTATGTACACACCATTTTTTTATGTTTTAAATTTTAAGTTTACAAATACTTTTATTGATAAGATTATCCCTAGAAGGATTTTTTGTAATGAAATATGCTTATGCTTTGATTTTATCGTTCAAATGTTATCATAAATTAGTAAATCAACAACATCCATATAATTTCTTATTTTTATTTATTTATTTTTTGTTTTCCAATATGAAAAAGTTCATCACAGATATGAAAAAATGATAATAGGATGTTTGACAAAATAAACCTAGTTAATATATCAACATATAGTACTATTGTAAACATCAAGAGTAGATAGAAAACATAAGATACGAATAGGCTTAAAACAAATGCTGGATAACAAATTTAGATCATTTGAAAAAAAAATCATATGTAGATAAATGATAGAATATTGAGGTTTGAGATTTAGTTGCAAAAAATATAGGCTAGACTACAAAAATTAGAAAAACTAGAAAAAACGCAAAACAAAGGAAAGATACAATCAAGCCAAGAAATAGAGGTCAAAGAGAAAATTAATCTGATAGATAATATTACATATTGAGAAGAAAGGCTAAGTCACAATATGATGCTAAGTAGGTTGGAAAATAATATGGATATCAGATCTGTCAAATATAAAATGAAAAAAGTTTATAATATTGCAACAAAAGAATTTTGAACCTCATCATTTTTTGTATTAAAGAATAGAAGGATTCTAGACCCTAAAAACATTGAAAGGAGAACTAAAGAATAAGCCACCGATCGAAATAACTTACCTTATAGAAGAAAAAAAGATGCACAAATCAATCTAACATAAAGCCAAATTAAATCATGCCAAAGTAAGCTCAACAATTAGTAAATTCGCAAGTTATCTTTTCGAAGAAAAGAAGATGCACAAGCAATAGAACATAAAGTTACATTGATTTGTGTCAAAGTAAGCTCTAACAAACATAAATATTCCATGCTTCGTAAATCTCAAATTTTTAAAAGGGTAAGGAATATTTTATAGGTTTGTGAAAACTAATGATGGCTTGTGATGATGCTTAAGTGGCAATGCTAACATGGAAAAAAAACAATATGTTATGTCAAATAGATTATTCAAAGTATTTCTACAATGAATTTCAATGTAATGTAAAAGGATGAAATATAGTAAAACTAGAGCAACAATATCATAAAATTTGATAGGCTTTAATACATTAAAACAGATAGGAACTTTACTTCATGATACATATCATGTTACTAAAAATAATATATATATATTAATATTATAATAAAAATAAAGAATAAATTATCTTTATTTTAATTATATTATTGTTATTAATAAAAAAATAATGTAATATATAAGTTAAAATATATACATTATAAAAACCATGTGCCAAGATACTTAGCCATGGATATTCACCCCTACTTAGCATGGATAATTTTTTAATTTATAAATAGGATTTCTTATGATAACATGGGTTTGATACCATCACTTATCAATACCACATGCGTAAAAAAACATACAGTATTGCTTAAGATACTTGTTCATATTACATTTTTTAAATTAATCAATTTAATTAAAAGGGAAAAATGGGCATAATTACTTTGGAGATTAATTTTTAACCTTCGATTTCTGAATTCTACTAATACTCTTGAACATGACATGGAGGTTAAATTACTATCATGCACTTACTAATTATTGATCAGTAGATTAAAATTCTGGAAGCCCTATTCCAAAATAGACACTCATATATGCGTAATCAATTAGGTTTATGAATATTAACTTTAATATATAGAAATTTCTTATGAATATGTGAAACTTGAGTTGTCCTAACATTGCCATGTCAATTTATAAGAAAATACACCCAAAAATTTATCTAAAATTCAGAAAATTTTTGCGAGAATTTTGGTACATACTTTTTCTAGACAGAGGTAATTGTTCCAATGAAAATTACTTAGAAAATTTGCATGAAACTCAGCAAATGTACGCATGATGTTTATGAATAGAAAAACAAAATACAAATACGAACTTGAAATCTACACATTATGAACATCAAACTCATAATTTTTGGAAACATTGTACCTAGAAAAACCCTAGAGTAAAAACTAGTGCAAGAGGGAGATTTTACTATTTTTGAGCTATCATAAAACCATTTAAACCAATTAAATTCAATATAATTTAACAGCAACTTATCTCAACCACTTAGTAACCCCTTTTCTCAAAACTTATGCAATAAATGCTTCTCAAATTCTATGCCAAAATCTGCCCATAGTTATATACAACAATAGAACTTGCTAGAACATTGAATGTAGTAGCTCATACTTGAATTTCATGCCCAAAAAATAGCTAAAATATACCTCAAAACGTGTGCCAAGCCAACTTATAAATTCGCTATTCAATTTGATATAATGTTGTTGTAGTTTACTCTCAAGTAGGTGTCGTTTCCTTGATTTAAATGTCACTTCTTCTACTTGGAAACTAGTGCTTAGTTTCCTTGGAATGTGTGCCTCTTATTGTCTTGACCTTATCCTCAACTCAACATTTCCTATTTTGCTCTTATGTCCCTCACACAATTGAAGAATTATCTCTCCTTGGGATTCATCCTGCTTTAGAATCCAAATGGCTGTGTCTTTGAACTTAAATCTAACCTCTAAGATCAATGGTTGAGATTTGAGCTTAGCCTAGAATGATCTAAGGACTATGTTTTAATCTTGCATTGAATTCATTTAAAGTGGATTTTATCTCATAAATTTTTATCTAAAAAACATAATTTATTTCTCAAGTCACTATAGGATTGTCTCCCACATGCTAGCCCCAATCCAATTTGGAAGACACTTATCCTATATAACTTTATCACTCCCTCTTAGCAAGGAGTGTGTTCCTCACTACTCCCATCATGTTCCTAAAAAAGTAAAAACTTGCCTTTCATAAGGTTCTTTGTGAGAATATTCACAACTTCATAATTGTTCGAAATGTATCTCAACTTCGTTGCTCCTCTCTAGAGATGATCTTGGATGAAATGGTATATGGTGTTAATAAGTTTGGACAAATCATGGAATAATAGATTATCCAAGAGTTTGATGCAACAATTATCATCATGGTAAATTGTTGTGACCTCCAACTATTGATCAAACAAACGCACCAATAGCTTATGAAGCTAAATGGCCTCACATATTTCCAGACTAGATGCCATGTATTGTGCTTCTGCAAAATACAGTGCCATTGACTTATATTTATGACTGAGATAAGATACAAATATTCATCCCAAACTAAAATAACACTTGAAATTGTTCTTCCATCCCACTACACCACCTTCCCAATTAGAATCCATGTATCCAACAAGGTAGATTTCATCCCCTTGCACATAGTCCATTCCATAGCACATTGTCCCTTTCAACTATCTCAGCACATGTTTTTCTGCAATCTAGTTCACTCTCCTAAGTTCCACCATTACAAAAAATAAAAGAAAAGTATGTCCTATTATTGACCAGATACATCTGTGACCTAAGGATTCAAAGTGGGGTCCACGAACTCTCCCTCGTAAGTGCTAAACTTATAGAATTTTTTGATCATTGGTGTAACCATGGGCCTATAATCCTACATCATGAATCTCCTTCAAATATCAATTTCATATTTCCATATCCGAGAAATATATGCCCATCCTGTTGCTACACTCCATCCCCAGAAGATAGTACATTGGTACAAGGTCCTTCATCTGGTTCTCTAAAACAAGAGCATGCTTGAAAGAATTTATTAGTCTCTTCTCTCTTCTCATGAACAAGCCATGAACATATAGTGCAAGAATGAGAGGTTCTCCCCAAATACAGATGTAATTTACATGTTTGGATATATGCCACTCTTCTCAAAACCAATTTGTTGTAAGTATGTATATATCCATGTATACTAGGCCCATGGAGCATTCTTATCCCATACAATTCCTTCTTTAACTGGCACACATGATACCCTCTCCCATGACTATCAAAGCCCTATGGATGCTAAATGTATACCTTCTTCTATAAAATTCCATTAAAAAATGTTGTCTTCACATCCATCTTCTGGATATTCCACCCCATCTCTGTTGCAATTGATATTATTTCTTTCATCAAAGTGTATTGAGTAGAAAATGTGAATCTCTCATCATAATCAACTCCCTCCATCTATAAAAATCCTCTCACCATAAATATTTCTTTATACTTCTCTATGATGTCATTCACAAGATACTTGATCTTGTGGAACCACCTAGAAGTCAAAATATTCTTCCCCTTTGGTCTCGATACCAACTCCATAACCTTTTCCTTCATGACCGAAGCATACTCTTCTGACACGGCATCTCTGAAAACGTATTTATCTATTGACTCTTCGTATCGAGAAGGTTTTACATATCAAATCCTACTCACCATATCTAAAGAATTATAGAAGCTCTCTAGTGGTTTACTCTCACTCACAACACTCTAGGAACTCCAAATGACTACTTATATTCCTCTAAGAGCTTATACAACCTCTTTAATTTCCTCTTCAATGGAGTACAATAATCTTTCTCATCCTTCTCATCTACCAAAGGTGTAGATATAGATTGTCCACTAGTGCTCTAAGACGTTGAATTAGGTGTGCCAATACCCTATGAACTAATAATATGGGATCTAATGATTATTAAAACTACTGTAGAATCAATTTTATATGAAATAATACCTGTTGAACTCTATGGACTTGTGGTACGAGGAACCTTTGTTTGATTTCCTTGGTACTCTCCCTTCAAATATATCTGAAAGGGTGTATTCTCCTCAAATCTCACATCCCTCCTCACAAAAATGTTCTAGGAAGGGATACATTTTTTGTAAGTCATGTAGCTATGATGATACCTAATAAAGATAGCCTTTTCTACGGTGGGTTCTAGCTTCATCCTTTCTCTGAATAGACATTAGACCATGTCAAGAACCTAAAGAGCCAAAATTAACCAACCTTATTCTTCTTTCGAGAGAAATCTTCCTTGGGATTTTTCCTCCCTAATGTGTGATGAGGACTCTTATTCTAAATATACTACAATGTTACTAGCCTTACCCAAAATAAGGAATGGTAAACTCTAACCATGCAACATATCTCTAGATTCTCCAATAATGGCCAATAATGGTCATGTTCTTCCTTTCAGTAAACCTATTATTCTCTAGGTTGTAAAGAAATTCCACCTCTCTCTTATGGGCTTCCTATGCACACAATTTGTTGAAGGAATGGGAGGTATAATCATGGCCATTATCTAATCTCAACAATCAAATCTTTCTCCTTATTCCTTATTTAGTGCTCCACAATAGTTGTGAACTATTGAAATCTCTTGAATACATTGTCCTTGGTTTTCATTAAATAAATACAGTTCCACATCAATGAATATAAAATAATACCCATAACCACTAAGAGAGACTTAGTACATTGGTATAACATGTCCCTTTTTGAGATGAAAGAATTACTTGTTGGTCAGGAATTATACAATATTTTTTTTCTCTTTTTCTTCTACTGAGGAATACATAGTATATTCATTATAATTTAATTTGCTCCATTGAGGCTTAATTTTTAAAACTTTAGAATCTATTCATATGGTTATGGTAACTTTCTAATTACAAATGTGACGAAACCAAATTATGGTTATTTTAACCTTTACAACTCATAATACAATACATATATATATATTTATAAATATCTCTTCTATGTACTCCTTCTATGTAATCCTTGATGGAACTTAATATATATATAGTTTACATAATTATACGAAATTAATTTATATAAACAAAGACATTTGGTTATTTTCGCTCGTACGTATACTTATATAAACAAATACACACAAATATATGAGTGTGACCCTAAAGATACTAGAATCAATGGTTATTAACAAATAAAATAGACCCACGTTGATCTATATTGACCTTCATTCTTCCAATCATGACCACTTTTCATACGAATGGGCCTCATGTAATTATTATAAACTGAATTTAGTATTTATTTTTATTTTGATAAAAAGTTTGGTCAACATTCTCCACATTACCTTTAATGTTCCTTTGTTTTTGCATTCTTCATTTCATCCTAGACTCCTTATATATGTGTGTGAGAGAGATTTCATCGTAGACTCCTTATATGTGTGTGTTATAGGTTGCACCTAGAGCCTAGTTGGCTTCTCATGTGAGAGGACAATGTGTGAGTTGGTTTATTACTATCATTCAATGTATAATGACTAACGCCATTTAATGCTTTGGATTACATTGGATGTATAGATGAAAACGATTGGGTAGGTGGGGCTCAGGGTAACCACCCTATCGAGTCTCACTGACAAATTATCATTTCGAATGAATCTTATGGAGAAAATGATCCGTGATTTTCTCATTTATCTTGCAAACCCTATGTTTCTTTATGAGAGATTTTTGGGTCATTTTTTCTTGAAACCATTGCGAAATAAATTTGTGTTAGATATTGTTTGGGTTAGATATTGTAGCTTTTGTACAGGAACAACACATTCGAATGTGTCTATCTATGGTCAAATTCACTGAATTCTCTGTCATTTTTCTCTTATATCTTTCCATTCGATTATCTTAAGCTTCCTCTAATTTTCTCGTATTAGGAAATTTCTTTTATAATTCTTATGCCAATGTTTAATTGGTAGAAAAGGTGAGAGATACACTAGAGGTTTTCACTGTGGACACAATGAATTATTACTTGAACTGATGTTGCAAATATAGTTACCCGCTAGGGTTTTCATAGCTTGTTTTTTCTTCAAGGTATTTAATCTTGTTCAAACCATGTTTCTTCAATAGCAGTGTTTCCCATTGGGGTTCTTATTCAAATATTTTGAATGGTATTAACTATGGTCCTCCCTAGTGTTGGGACATGTATAATGACAACTCCTCCTCCTTTTTCTCAGGTATAACTAATCCCTCTGACAAGGGTAAAACCCTATTTTATTTTTTATTTTTTATTTATAAAAGCAAACCTCCCTCTGACAAGGGTAAAACCCTATTTTATTTTTTATTTTTTATTTATAAAAGCAAACCTTCGTAACGGAATATCTGCAAATTTCCTTATATTTTTATTCTTGTTTAAGAAGGTACATTTGATGATTTTTTATGTTATTCAATTCACAGATAACATGGATTTTCACCTTTTTTTCTTAACCACGTGAGGGTTTGTACCAACATCAAGTTCTTATGAAAGTATTGTGTTCCCAAGTTGTGGATTCTTGATACCTTGGAAGGTGCTTATCATTGCTGTAACATTAGCATGACTCTCTAGTTAATGTTTGGAGTTAGTCTACTGTTGTCATATCTCCTTTTTAATTTAAATATTAAGGAACCCAAAAATATTTAAGGCCGCGAGTCCTCCTTAGAAATGTATTCAAGATACGATTGTTTTAACGCTCCTATATCTTTTATATTAGATAGCAATTGTATTTTCTCTTCATTATTAGTACTTGCCTTTGGCAGCGCAGGGACTATAGCAATCAATAATCATTGACCTTGTATGAATTTACTTTGACTAATCATTTTATTTTATTGTTATCCAATGCTCTAATAAAAATATTTTGGTAAACAATTTTATGGAAAGTTTCAATTGGATGTCTTGTTGCCAACCAGAACGTATAATTTTCATCATACATTGTATAAAAGGGTATCTAATTTTAGTTGATCCAATTTAATGCTCTTCGGAGTTAAGAGCAATTTAAAAAATTTAATTTTTAATTCCTTTCTAGCCCAAACTTTCGTATCATATCGTGATCGGAAAAGGTGTTGTGTAACTCGTTGTCGGATTAACAGTTCAACAATA
>APFE030854140.1:68859-108295 GCA_000404065.3 Pinus taeda | reverse complement strand
TATTCTTCTCCTCACTTGTCACCATTTCTGTACTCCTACCCCCTATCCTCCTGCCCCCTCTTCAAGTTCATTTCACTGTGCTCCTCCCCCCTCTTCAATCTATCATAGGGAACTCTACCCCGTCTTTAATCCCTGAGATGGAATTTTGCAGAAACCTATAGACCTACATGGAAATTTTACAAAAAACTTGCACCATCAAATCCCATTTTCATAGAAAAATGTAAACAAGTGATCAAACAAAAGGTACCAGCTTCCCCCTACTAGCCAACTACTTCAATCGTGTACGATATTTTATTAAGTGTTGTTCTGAAGGGCTTAGGTTATAGTAGGAACAAGTAGAAACAAAAACCAATTAAGAATATCTTATTCCATTCATCTTTTCATTTAAATGAACTCTTATAAAGTATTCAATTTGAAATCAAACCTATAATATTTTGCTTTTCATCATAGTAAACTCTTTGATAGGAAGGAAAGTAAGGAATATAACAATTTGAAAAAATAGAGGAATTTAATTAAACATTATTAATTTCTAGTCTAACTGTAGAGCTTAACAATATCAGTTTAAGAATTAATGAAATTCGAAGAAAATAATACCTCAATTTGTTCTCAATTAAGGGTCAGCTACAATATTCCGTACTATTTCAGCTGGTGAATCTCCAACAATATCCTGTGCTAGTTCAATTGGTGAATCTCCAACAATATCTACTCAAGTGTCTCTATAATTATTTATTTCTCAATCATCAAAACTATAATTATTTTCATTTTAGCTATTATTCTCTACATTAGATGGGGTTTTATCTCATCGGCCATTAGCTAGGGCTTTAGCTCATCGACCAACGTTATTATTACCTTCACTAAAGCCATAGGTGAAATTTCCATAATCGAGTTCAATTTTTCTAGTTTCATGCAATGAAACTACATGATGGTAGTCAGATTTCTCTAAATTATTTCGGCACCTAAAGGTCATCTAAACTTCCATTTGTCAGATGAAACTTTGTCAATTACAATTACACAAGCGAGGGTGAATCTTGACACCACTGTCTGTGCAAACAATGGTGGAGAAGATACATTATCATTTCAAATCATTTCATGTCTTCATGAATATATTTCTCGTCGAGTATCCCAGGCTTTCAGTGGAGTTGTTGTTGTGGAAAAGGCAGGCCCATCAATTCCACTACCTGCAGATTGAGCTACCACACCCCATCCTGAATTTTGAAACTACTTCGCTGGCTGGTGGAATGGGGCAGTAAACTAATGACCAAATGGTCTTTCGTCATAGTAAGGTGGCTTTGAACTGCGGTCCTGATTAGAAGCTAATCCAAGATCATTCTGCAAAGGAGGCGAATGGAATCCCATGGACAGCTTCTGAAGCATATTATTTTTCTCCGGTAGGTCTAGTGAAATTAGACCTAGATTTATTATTCTTTAGAGAGACTAGAACATGGATAAGAAAAAAATTGGAATAGAGTAGTGCATTTTACCTTGTAATTGAAACTTGGCACGTAGTACCAAACTTTTTTTTTGTTGGATCATCTTCTGGCATGGAGTACGATTTTGGCCCTCATTGACAGCGACAAAATGGTGGGTAATTCCACAACATCTTTGATCAATTAGTACACCTCACCATACCTATATGACCCTGTCAAAAAAAATCTTTATTTAAAAAATAAGAACTTGGTTTTAACGGGGCAGAAGTTTGTTTTAAGAGCTTTAGGGTTTATGAAAAGAAAACTGAGAAGGAAGCATTAAATAAATAAAAATAGTATTCTACTAAATGAATTCTTAGGAGATACTACTATTTCATCGTCTTAGGATGAGATCATACTAAATCGAAATATTAGTGTGGTGGCCACTACAACAACGGGGTAGTCCAAGGGATCCACCTCGAACTGATGATGTTGAGATCTACTATCCTCAAATGTGTGATTATGGTAATTTCTCTCATTAACAAAATGACTCAAAAAATTGTCTGCGTTTGTCTTCGTTGAAATTGCGACCAATGTTTGCAGAGTTAGGGAGATAAGATACCTTGTCTTTAAAACCACAAAACCACATTGTAGATTAGTTGTAGAGCCCTCCCTACTGCCATGATCACCTGCAGAATAAATTTGGTTAATGGAACCCCACCAATTTGTTCCAGTGTTTTGATTCTCGTGGACGTCTCTATCTGCAACCATCAAAACCCATCACGAAAAGGAGCTATATATATAGTTCAAACCAAACTAAAAAACCCCTAAGAAAAAAATAATAATACTAGTAACAATATCGCCAGATTTTTGTTTTCTTTAGAAGTGATTATATAGTTCTGCAACTCCGCATGTTGAACAAAGAAACAAAACTGTGTTGAACAGAGCAGTAAAACTGAACAAATGAGGTAGCAAATTACCCGAAAATTGAAAACAAGTGGCACTCAGAAGTATGCATGTTGAGTACGTGGATAACTTTCCGTTACAAGTAAAAAGGTAATTAGAAAATAGCTTGACCTCTGATTTAAAAAATTATAAATTATTATTAAAACTATTTTCGGCCACTTGTCATTCCTACAAATTTGACATTCGTTTATTGCAATTTAGGTTATTCAATTCGTAGTCGACATTTCTAATAGCTATACTAGTGCTACAGTGATGATAGGTACACTTATGCTCGAGTGATGAGAAGGTCGGGTTTTATTGAGGATTATTAGCAGCTATCTTTCCTGGTAAGAATCATTATTGGGCAATAATAGCTTGAAATTTTCAAGATATTCCTTTCTAGAAATAACCTTGGAAGGTTAATGTTAAATAATTTCACCATTTTTTGGATTTTTAGGCGGACTTACATCAAGGGGGTTGTACTTAATACCCTATATCGACAAGTTGTCAGAGTTATCAAGAAGAGCCTTCTCCTTGGTGAGAACAATAGTTACCGGTTCACCACCTGGCATAGATTATCTTAACATAAAAAAATGGCCTCCAGAGCATAGCTTCACATGGACTCACCCCATCAATTTGTTCTCGGTTACTGAAGAGTGAAGCTCACTCGCCCAACAGACAGATGGCTCTAGTTGTTAGTGTTAAGGAGAAAAATAAAGATACCACTACTTACTTGGCTTATAATCACCACAAGTCTGAATTATATGAAAGAAATGCATAGCTTGAAAATGTCCTCAAGCACAAATGATGCACCCTAATCTCTACCCAGACAATACAATACATTGTAGTAAAAGGGCTTGTAGGAAACTTTGATTTTGATTTGTAGTCGATGTGTAGTACGTTTTCCAGTCATTTCAAGTGAGCCTCCCTGTTTCCTTTCTGAATATATTTTTAAAAATAAATTTACGTTGTCCCAACTAATGGAAACCAACGCTCTTGAGATATGCAAGTTTTTAAAAGCCCAACCAAAGATAGTATAAGACTTCAGCTCAAATGATCATACAAATTTAAATTTTGCACAAAAAAAACTTTTTCCATTAATCATTTTATTAAAAAATAATCTTTAGTATTTCACTGCATTGACAAAAGATTAGTGTGGCCAATAAACTTGAGACTATGGAACCATGATTACAACATATGTTCTAGAAGGTGAATTATTAAGCTTAGACTACTCGACTTGTACTATTTGAATTTACTGCTGAGGGTGTCCCAAGATAGAGGGAGTTCACGCCCAAACTAATCGCACAATCTAAGCTAGAAATAGATTTATGAAATAATTAAAGCTGACGGGCACGCATATCCCTCTTTTATTAATGTATTTTTTTATCAATATATATTTATTTTAATCTCATGTCAAATGTTCCTTGCATCTCCATTGCCTCATGGTGCATATGCATTGGATATAATAACTCAACATTATTGCAGGGACTCCCGACTACATGCAACAAATGTTTTTGAAGTCCTGTGAGAACCAAGAGTGATAGAAATTTAAGAAATTTTTCTTTATTAATCTTTAATTTTTGGCATCACTAATTACAATAAAATTGTTGAACCTTCCAATTTTCATTCATTCTTTTACAATGCAAAGATTAGGGTTTTACTCTTTCTCCCCGCTCTAAGAGAGAACATTAATTTCATTTTTCCTTTTTTTTACTACTTGTATAAGGTTTACATTTTCTCGAGTAATCGTTACTTAATTAGCTTTTACTTCTTAATTCCCTATTCATACGTATATGGAATTAACTACAACTATGTATATATATATTCTCTTTTATTCTATGGAAATGCACTATCATTTTTTTACTTTCATAAAATGCAATATTTATTAAAAGGACACCGAGTCTTGAGACAATGACCTATTTCTCTTCTGATAATTAAAATCAATTAATTTCATCTGCATGTTTATGACTATACAAATTGTTGTAATTTACATATAATCATATACATATTTTATTTAGTCCAGAGGCCTCGTGGATCCTTCTAATGGGGAAACATTGTTGGTTTTCTGAGTACTAACCCTTTATGTCAAGGCTAAGTACTTAAACCTGAGAATGAGGGTGTTATTCTCACTACATGTCCTCTAACTTGTACATTATACCACTCTTTCCTAATTTAAATATTAAAAGTATATATGGATCCACATATTGTATAGAAAAATGTACCTATAAGTATATTTCCTTTTATATTCAAACGCAACAATATATATTAGGATCCAATATGTAGGTTTATAGGGAAGCCAAACCCTAAGAGCTTTAGCCTTAAATTTTCCAGCTAGTCAAGACTTACTCCTTGGGTTTCATAATTCAATCTTAGCACAAAATCTCTGAACCATTCCTGTAAACATTCTTATTATCTACAAAAATAGAGTGAGTCTGCAGAAAACTTTTTACCTTCAATATCCATACCATTTTCAATACACATTTAGTCTACAACAAACATGTTTCATTTAATATTCATATCATCTACAAAACAAATTTAGTTTGTGTCATACATCCTTCAATCAATATTCATTCCATCTTTGAAACAAAGTTAATATGTAACATACATCTTAAATTCAATATTCATATATGAATCGATTTCTTTATATTATATACAATAAAATTTTATTTTTTTCTATCTTATAATCAAGTAAGGAAAGATATACTTATCAGAATTATTATGGGAATAGGATTAGGGCCTCTAGTTCCACCCAACCTTGAACCAACTTTTCAGGTCAGTTCCTCTAACTCGCAGGAAACATTTATTGAACATTGTTTTGTATTTCACCTCTATAACCCTTGGCATCATCTTGCTAATTCTCTAGGCTCTACCAATCTTTCTCTCCCACCAGTATTTTTCATAGAGTATCTTTATCTCACACAATATTTTTAAAACAAAATCTACACTATGGAATTTCTCTGCAGCCATACAATAAAAAATTCATGTTTTCCCTCAAATGTGTCTATCCTCTTGACAGATAGGAGGATTCTTTTCATTTTCCATCAGTTTCTTCATATATAGGAATAACTAAATTCAACCATTTTGGATTGACGTGTTGAGGTTAATATCTCACATTGGCCTTTGATATTTTTTTGAGAGGATTGCACATCACAATACTTTCTAGTTTTTTTTCAAATAATATTCACACCAATATATTTATCACATGTCTTTGAATTTTCGAGCCAATAATGAACTAAAAGTTAATCACAAAAGGTTTCCCATGGGTATTAAATCTCCCATCCACTTAAAAGGGATATTGTCCCTAGTGTTTCTCCAAGAACCTATACTTATTTGAACAACATTGGTAATATTTTACGTATTTCGTCCTCCTTTTTACAGGTTGCCTCCTCAGGCCCGAAGCACTTGCATTACACTTAAACTTGGCAAATGTCTCCATTTTGGAGTATAATATCCTTATGATCTAAGATTTGTAGTGATTTGGCCTGGAATTCTCCTTCCAGTTCTACCTGTACAACATGCCAACCATTTATATAAATAAGGCCATACATATATTTTTTTAAAAGAGATATATGAAAACATTATGAATTCTAACATGAGTTGGTAATGCCATTTAATAATCCATTGGCTCAATCCTAGCTAGTATTTCAAATGTCCCTCAAAACCACAAGGCCATCTTGGATTAACTTCCAAACTTCAATGAACTCCTCTTCAGTTTTTCTTTAACATAAACATGTCTCCCTGCATGAAATTCCTTATGTGTCCCTTTTATATGAATGTAATTTTTCTATCTATCCTATGTTGTCTTCAATTTTTCTATGGTATTTGTTATTACTTCCTCTGTTTCCTACAATTGATCAGGTCCTATCATAGCTTTGTCCTCTAGTCAACACTAGCTCAAAGGAATATAACCTTTCCTTCCATAAAGGCTTCAAAAGGACTCATCTTGAGTGAAACCTGATATCCATTGTTGTAAGTGAACTCCGCTAAGTGAAAATAATCATCCCACTTAGTTGGTTGGTTCATAACATACATGAGTAACATATCTTCAAGAACTTGATTGAATATTTTAGTTTTCCCATCAGTTTGTGGATGGTACACCATGTTGAAGTTTACTTGGGTCCCAATTCCAGTAAATAGGGCTTTCCAAATGTTCAAAGTGAACTTTGTGTCTCTACTAGTTTTTACCATCTTAGGTATTCCATGAAGTCAAAATATTTCTCTCATGAAAGATTCTTCTACTTATGCATGCTTGTAAGTAGACGGTACATGAATGATGTGGGTAGCTATAGTTAACTAGTTAACATGTCCACAACTACCATGATGAAGTCATGTTGCCTCTTGGTTTTGGGTAATTTGGTGATAATGTTTAATTATATAAACTCCCTTCTCCATTCTAGCATGGGTAGAGGGCTTAGAAATCCCAATGGATACTGATGTCATTCCTTCACCAACTGACTTTCTTAGCAATTTTCTATGTATTCAACCACATCTCTCTTCATTCCTAGCGATAAAAAAAAAATTCTTTTTGAGTGTAGAAATCATTTGCTGATACCCTACATGTGTTACATATGGCTTCTTGTGGTATTTAGTCAATATTGACCTTTTAATTTAAACTTCATTTCAAATGTGCAAGTTGTTTCTATACACAAGAAATAAATCTTAATTAATCTTATATTGTAAATATTTTATTGGTGCAGTTTTGCTTCTCAAATTATTACAGATTAATTTATAATTTTGATCATTCATTTTCACCCTTTTTACTTGTTTAGAAACATATGTTTCCATTTTACTTACTATTATTTCACACAATTGTCTCAGACTTTGACACAAGGCATAAACTACTTTGTTTTCCTTACCTTTTATGTGTTTTATTTCAAAATCATATTCGCTTAGAAATTCCATCCACCTAGCCTACCTGGCATTCGTATCAGGATAGCTAAATAAATGTTTCAAACTTATATGGCTTATTATTAATGTATATTTATTACTAATAGGTATTGCCTCCACATTTTTAGTGCATGAATATATGCTTCCAACTCCAAGTCGTAGACTGCATAATTTTTCTCATGTTCTTTAAATTTAATTTTTCAGATTCATAAGCTACCATGTGGCCATCTTGCATTAGTATTCCTCTAAGAACCTCCAAACAAGCATCGATGAACACAAAAACATCTTTATATGGATCTTCTATCTTTAGTATGGGTGCCACTATTTATAGATGTTTTAATTTTTCAAAATTTTCCTGTCATCTTTGCATCCAATAAAATTTCACTCGCTTCATAAGCAAGGAAGTTATGGGATGTGGTATCCATGAAAATCCTTCTATAAGTCGTATGTAATATCGTATAATTCCCATGAATGATCTTATGTCTTCCACATCTTTTAGGACTAGCCAATCAAGTATAGCTCTTACCTTTTCGAGGTCCACAGCTATGCCATCTTTGTATATCACATGACCAATATATTAAATCGTGTCCTCATAAAATTCCCACTTACTAAATTTTACAGAGACTTGATGATCATGTAGTGTCTATAAATATATTTCCATGTGTTTCTTGTGCTCTTCCAATGTCTTAGAGTATATTAATATGTCATCTCTAAAGATCAATACAAACTTGTCCAAAAACTTATTAAACACATGAACATAACAAGCACGTTAGTAAGTGCAAAGGGTAATACTCTAAATTTTTAATGCCCGTATAGTTTTTAGAAATATATCTTTGGTATATCTTCTTCCTTAATCTTCAATTGGTGGTAATTAGAACTGAGGTCTATTTTTGAAAATATTGTCACTCCTGTAACGTGGTCAAACAAGTCAACAATCCTCATAAGGGGGTACTTATATTTTATAGACATATTATTCAATTAGAGGTAATCAATTCATAATCTAAATGTACCATCACTTTTTTTAAGAAATAGGTATGCTTCACCCCACAATTACACACTAAGCGAGATATATCCTTTATTAAGTAGTTCATGTAGTTGCAATTTTAATTCCATTAGTTCTGGCACAGTCATTTTATAAGAAGCCTTTCATACCGAAGTTTCTCCTCAAGCCAATGATATTGAGAAATATATCGCCCTATTTGTGGGAAGACCCAAAATATTATTAGGAAACACATCTGGGTAATCCCAAATAATTCTAATTCCTTGGTAGATTTTCTTGCTTTATTTACTGAATAATTTTCAACTTGGTTGCCAAAAAGTTGAAACCCTTTCCTTGTAGCTCATTTTAGCTTCAATGTTGATATTGAACGTAAATATATGGGCCTAGGTATGTCTTCATTGACCTACACTTCTCCATTTCCTATTTTACAGGTGAAAATTTTATGGAAACAATCGACAATTCCTCATTATCCTTCTTACTAGTCCATCCCATTAATGAACATCATAGGATCCTCGTGGTAATATATTTAAATTTCAAGTAGTTTAAATTCCATCTAAAAACACTGGGCTCTCCTCTACCTAGCTTTTCACCTTCTTTTTTGTTCTTGTGGCTAGTTAAAACAACCACAAATTTTAATTTTTTTATTATTTATCTTACACTTTTCTACTAGTTGGGAACTAACATAATTGAGACTAGCACCTTGATCTCTTAATACATAAATGGATTGGTTTAAATTGGTACCTTCAATTTCCACCATCATGGAATGATGTTTTGCTTTGTATCCTTTCAATGTTGCATTAATGCATGGTATACTCTTGGCCACATTGTTTATGGTAGAAGCTTCTTATAGCTACTATAAAATTTTTGCAATTCAACTATTATAAGGAAAATTTCTCAACAAATGGGGTTGTCCATAGCCACAACACCTTAGGGGTTCTATGTACTTACTATTGCCCCCTATTTTGAATTTTTTATATTGAGCTCCAATTGACGTTGATTTTGGGCTTTTAATTCTTAATTATTATTTCGACACCAGTTTCAACTCATATTACTCTTTCCAACCTGTTTAAATAGTCATTTTTTCCTTCTCCTTCCTGCTCTAATGATTTTGTCCTTTTTATTACTAGACCAAGAATTTTATCTTTCATTTCACTACTTGGCCTACTAATAATAGATTCAGTATTTTCTAATTAAATCATCCATAGACTTCAGATTTTCATATCTAATTATGTCCTTAAATGAGTGTGGAAGAAAATTTAGAAAACATTGTACTTTTGTGTTTTCATCTTTAAGGTAAGGAAAGTATCATAGTATAAGACTAAAATTAGTTACCAATTCATGCATTGAAATTTCCCCCGACTTTAAATCGTGAAATTATTTAGCTCTATCATCATAGTAGAATCCAATTAAATACTTCCCTTTAAACAGTCTTGGAAATTCCTCACAATAAACATCCCTATTTCCCATGTTATGAGTGGTCCTCATTTCCTCCCACCATAAGGAGGATTTTCATTGTAGCTGATAAGTGGTCTGTTTGCATTTAAGTCTCTTGAGTAATCATACATTTGGAAATATATACTAATGTTGAGAAATCAACCTTCATCTACTTCTATCTCCCCAGAAGTTGTGGGTCTTATTGCACCTGTTTCCCATCGGCAATCCTTGGTTGTAAAAACTATGCCAGGAAACCAACTCAACCAACCTTTAGGTTCAAGATGGCCCTCGAACCAAAAGGAGCTCCCTAAGTGGTTACAAGGTTTTGTTTAATGTTGTTCACCTGTCATTGAACAACAACCTTTGAAGCACAATGGCCAGATTTATGGTTTTAATTGGGGATGGTTAGCAATCAATGATAATCTCTAATCATGATTAAAGGCCTCTCTCATAGGGTCCCTTATGAAAGTGTCGGCTTCTAGCCTGACATAATGACTTATCTTTTTCAAGAATTATGATAGAACAATGGAAGTGGATTCCTAATAATTGAGCGGTCGTATTGATTACTCAACAACTAGGGAAATTTGGATGCGTGTAGAATATTTCTACAACCCAAAAAAACATATTCAGAGTATTCAAGAAGGCCAAACTGAAACCAATTCTCAAGGAGCTATTTCTGATAGACAGCCCAATAAGCTAATCTCTTTTAATGGCTATCAGAAGGAAAAAAGGAAAAACCAATCAAAGAGGAGTTATATTGGACAAACAGTCCAATAAGCTAATCTCTTTCTAAAGGTTATGATTTTGCAGGGGATTTAAGACTAAATTGATACTCAATCCACACTTATCCAGATCTTTCTGTAAATGCTTTGAACATGTGTAGAAATAAGATATGAAATGCTAGAAAGACAAACTAGAAAACACAAAATTCGGTCAAACTCGAGCTAGAAGCCTTTCATTAGAAATCTTATAATAGAATCTATTACAAATTGAAGAGCATTGGCATCCAAATCCCACCCATATTACCTCAATTAATGAAGTATCTATACAATTTCCTCACAAAATATCTTGATAAAAATATCAAGAGCTATTACAAATATCTGAAAATTGTATTGCAAAAATAGAACACAAATAAAGGTAACTAAAATTATTTCAAGAGTTCTGGTACTATCCTTGAGGATTTATGTTGATAAATAAGAGAAATTTGAATTTGATTGGAACTCATATTTGATGAGGTGGCCTCCAAGTTACTAACTGTCTTTGAGCTTTTTCTGCTCGAAATTATGAAAAATAGGGTCCTATAATACCTTTGTTTCTTCCAAACCATAATATTGGTTATAAAACTGAGAGATTCTTTTGTAAATTATTATGTTGGCAACAAAAACCTCTTTTAGTGTTTCAAAATTCATTTCCACCTACTCAAAAACAACATTTGAAAACACTGGCTAAAATCAGGAAAATTAGGGAAAACATGTCTACAAAGATTCATCCAAATATCCCAAACCATAACCTCCATTACAAAAATGAGAGAGCCGTTTATATATTAAAATATTAGGAACAAAAACCTCCTCCCATTTACCACTTTTCATTTCTTATTATCCACAATAGGCTCTGGAAATAGGTGACTGAAATAGGAAATATCTAGAAAATATGCCTTTAACGAATCATTAGCACCTCCCAAACCTTAATAGTTGTAAGCAAACTCAGAGAGGTTTTTGTCCACGAGGTTGTTGGAAACAAAAACATCTTTTAGTTTCTGAAAATTCGTTCTTAGAGGTTTGTAAACCATGTTTGAATTTACTTTATTGCATCATTTAATCATGTTTAAATGCATGATTAACTAAATCAACCAGCGAATGAAACTTAAATTTACATTTTGAGGGCGCATTTACTCTTGTAGACCCATTTATTATTTCTAAACTATTGAAACCTATTATATCAGCAAATTTAAATTATCAAAGCTAATCATGTACAGCAAGTCTAATTTTTCAAAACTCTCAATGAAGTTCTACCTTTGACTTCTTTCCTAATTTATCCTCCATCTTGGAGGAATTGTGCTCCTCAACCTCACAAGAGTTTTCTCCATAAATTCCTATTATTTCTTTAATATTTTTGTGTTTGGAAATTTCACCCTAATTTACCTAATTTCTTATTGTCTTTATTTCATTGGGGTTTGATTTACTAGTTAAATGTTTATTTTGTTCTTCCTATTTGTCACTGGATTTCAACAATTGCTCATGTCCCACACAAAAGTTTATCAATTTTATTTTCATATTACTTATCATATCGATCAATTCTCCAGTAGGTATTTGAACTTGTTGTCACAGGTGGACTTAATGTTCATCCTTTCGAATAGGTGTATTTTCAGGTTGTGACATTTTTGATGTCTTGTATAATTATACTAAAAATATCTCTCTATGCAAATACAACATTTATAGTTAGAAAAAAATGTAGTCAAGTCAAAGGCCCCAGTATTGTAACTTAGCTCTAACACCACCTATAACATATCCCTTTCTGAGATAAAAAAATTACTTATTGGTTTGGAATCACACGACATATTTTTTTTCTCTTTTTTCCACCCAGGAATAACACAATATATTAATTATCATTTGTTCCATTTAAGGCTCAATTTCAAGATGTCCAAAGTCTATTAACATGGTAATGGTAAGTTTCTAATTACAAATTTGAAAACAACCCAGGCAAGTTTCTTTTAACCATTAATTATATATATATATATATGCACTCCTTGATGGAGCTTTGTCCTATTCACATATATATTTCTATGGGTTATATAATCATTCCACATTAGCTTATGTAAGTAAATACATTTCGGTATTCGAACTCATACTTATACTTAGGTAAACAATTATATACACAAATATATGATTGTGACCCTGAAATTAATAGAATAAATGTTTATAAAGAAATCAAGCAGCCTTGCATTGATCTGGACTAACCTTAGTTTGTTAAATCATGACCATATTTCATACGAACTAGCCTGATGTAATTATTATAGCACAAATTTGGTGTTTATTTATCGAGTGATAAGAATTTTATGGAACATTCTCCAAATTACCTTTAATGTTCCTCTTTTTCCACATTATTCATTTCATCATATACTCCTTATGGGGGTCAGGATGACAATCTTACCCAGTCTTGCCGACCAAAGCTCATCTCACATGAATATTCTGGAGAAAACACTCTGTGATTCTCTTGACTATCCTCAAAATTCTAAGTTTATTTCACCTAATATTTTTGGATGAGTTTTTCTTATAACCATGGTGGAACGTCCTTTGGGTTAGATATTTTAGCTTTACTGCAATCTCAGCGCAACGAAAGGTGTCTATCTTTAGTAAAGTCTCTAGTTCAATTCACTGACTTCTCCATCATTCTGGTCTTCTATCTGTCCATTCAATTCTCTCAAGATTCCTTTGCTTTTTTTAAACTGAGGAATTATTTTTCTAATTCTATTCCGATGTTTAATTGGCAGAAAAGGCAAGAGATACATCAGAGGGCTTTTCTCATGACATAGTGGCTTATTACCTAAATTGAGGTTTCCAATCTGGTAACCTTCTATAGTTTTCATAGCATGAATTTTCTTCAATGTATTTAATCTTTTTCGAACCATATTTTATCAGTAGCGTTTTTTTTATTAGGGTTCTTATTCAAAAATTTCGAGAGGGTAGTAACTGTGAGTGCTTTCTCCTCGTTCTTTATCTTTCTTTTATGTTCCTCCTTAGGGGTGGGATGAGTATAGAAGTGAATCCTCCTTTCTCTCACGAATAATGAAGCCCTATGAACAAGGCTAAAACCATCATTTTTTTATAAAAAAAAACTTCATCACAAAACCTTTGTTAATTTCCTTATATTTTTTGGTTTTTTGTTTTTGTTTACATACGTACATCTTGTCATTTTTCATGCTATTCAATTCACAAAGAACATGTATTTTAAGGAATTTAGACTTATGTGATCCATAATATTGTTTAGAGAGTTTTTGGCAAAATCATATAAACCATCTTTTGTCACGCGTTTCGAACCAACCAGTGTGGTTCATCGTCAGGACAAGTTGAATAATCAATCCAGCGTCGCTTGTTAAATAGGATGTGCAGAGACTCCAATGGCTACATTGCCAATGACTAATTTTGACTTAATGACCCAAGTCAAACGACTAACATTCTTGTTTTATTTAATTTATTATTATTTTTCGAAATAAGCTAAATTAGGTAAAAAAATATTAAAAGAATTCATTTGTTAATTTAGCTAATTTTATTTGTTTATTAATCGATGAATAATATATAATTTTTATCTATTATTTCTAGAAAATTAGCTAATCAGGTAAATTAATATATTAAAAGAATCTTATTTGTTAATGTATTTGTTTTATTAATAATATATAATCTATAAAATATATCAAATTTCATAAATAATTTATATTTATAACAAAATCTATATTTATTTAAATATTTTATTAATCAATTATTTTATTAATCCAATATTATTAAGTACTCTAGTCAAACAAATAGTATTCTAGTTATATTTAAATACTGTTATTCTTAGAATTTAGTTATATAAGTTACACTCTATAAGTGAGGAATTTTTTTTTTTGTTAATGTGCATGTTTATTAATAATTGTATATATAAAAAGGAAACAAACTCAAACTAACTTAATACTTTAATAATAATAAATTTATTTATCACTTAAATCTAATGGTCATTTTTAAATTAGCTCTTCTCTCAAGATCTAATTTTATTTATTAAATGATCAATATTTATTTAGTAATCAATATATTCAAATTGGCCATATAATTAGGTAAATATATTATTACTTATGAGGGTTAAAATGTTTTATTTATCAAATATATATGAAAGGGGCTAATAATAATTATTTCAATTCTCAAGGAATATTAGTAATAAAAAATCTAATATAACTACTTCATGAATATTATTAATAATAATATAGCCAATAATAACATAAAAGAGATATGTTAATACAATAATTAGCCCTAAATTAATTAATAACCCATTAAAAACTCATACAACTAATAAGACTAAACCAAACTAATACTATTTTCCTTACCATAGGAGGGTTTTATAACAGCATCAGGTTCTTATGAAATTATTGTGTATTTCCACGTTGTGGCTTCTGACCTTTAAAGGTTCTTATTGTTGTTGTAACATTTGGATGAGTTTTGAGTTACTATTTGGAGTTAGTCTACCCTTGATGTAACCAATTTTTACTTTAAATATCAAGGAATTGTGAAATATTTAAGGTCGTGAGCCTTCCTTACAAATGTATACAAGACAAAACTATTGTAATTCTCCTGTATATTTTATATTAGATAGTAATTGTAGTTTCTCTTGATTTTTTTCGAAGTCCTGTGAGGATCGATGGTTATAGAAATTCATGAAATTTTTCTCCGTTCATGTCTAATATATATCACCATTTATTACTACAAACAAGTCAAACCTTCTAGTTTTCATTTATTATTTTATAATTCGTATATTAGGGTTTTACTCTTACCTTGCTATAAACAACAACATTCATTTCACTTTACTTTTTATTTCTACCAATACAGGGCTTACATTTTCTTGAGTAATTTTACTTAATTAGTTTTTAGTTCTTAATTGCAAATATATCGGGCATTGTCTAAGGCAACATAGTTGTATGTATATATATTTTCTCTTTTTTTCTACAAAAAGGCACTATAATTTCTTTACTTTCATAAAATGAAATATATATAAAAAAGGAAATCCAGTCTTGAGGTAGTGACCTATTTCTCTTTTGATAATTAAATTTAGTTATTTTTGTTTTCATGTCTACAAGTTTACAAATTGCATGTAATTTATATATAATCATATACATATATTATCTAGTTCAAAGTCCCAATGGATTCTTATAACAAGGAAAAATAGTTGGTTCTCTTATTCCTAACCTTTTATGTTAGGACTGAGCACTTAAACCTGAGAGTATTGGTATTATTCTCACTATCTATACTCTAACATGCACATTTCTATCACTATTTTGTGTTCTAAATATTCATATTATATATGAATCCACTTATTGTATCAAAAATGTGCTTGTAACTATATTTCCTTTTATATTCAAACACAATATATCAGGAACCAATAACTAGGTTTTCATGGTAGAAAACCCCAAAGATATTTAAACTTAACTTTTCCAGTTATTTAGGGCTTACTTATTGGGTTCATAATTCAATATCACCACAAAACATTTGAACCGTTCTTGGAAATTTTCTTATTATCTACAAAAATAAAGTTAGTCTGCAACAAATGATTTTCCTTCAATATTCATACAATTTGCATGTGAGAGTTAGTTTGTGTCATACATATTTCATTTAATATTCATATCATTTGCAAAAGAGAGTTAGTCTATGACATACATATTTCGTTTAATATTCATATATGAATCAATTTCTTTTTACTATATACTATCAATTTTTTGTGCCTGCTGTATTATAATCAAATAAGGAAACCTATACCTATACCTATCAAAATCCTTCCAGGAATAGGATAAATCCTCTAGTTCCACCCAATATTGAACCAAATATTTAGGCTAGCTCCCCTTGACCTATTGGCAGTTCCACCCAATATTGAACCAAATTTTTAGTCTAGTTCCTCTTGGCCTGTCGTCTGACTGGTAGGAAATATTACTGAACATTGCTCTGTATTGCACCTTCAAAACCTTTAGTAGCATTGCGCTAATTCTATGGGCTCTACTAGTCTTTCTCTCCCACATATATTTTTCTTAGATTGTCTTTATCTCCCACGGTATTTAAAAAACAAATACACACTATGGCTTTTCTCTCCACCCATACAATGCAAATTTCTTTTGTGGTTTCAAATCTATCTATCCTCTTGAAAGATAGGTGGATTCTTTCTTCTCCATTAGTTTTTTCCTTTCTAGGCATAACTAACTTCAAATGCTTTGCCATAAAAGTCAGAGGTTAATCTCTCATGATGTCCTTTAAAATGTTCCTGAGAGGATTTCACATCACAACAATTTATAATTTTATTTTTGTCGAATATGAGTCACACTAACATATTTATCACATGTCATTGAATTTTCCATCCAATAATTAAATAAAAGTAAATCAAAAGTAATTTCCCAAGGGTATAAAAATTGGAACACATCAATTAGAATGAACCAAACCAAGTATACCTTTCTTCTTATTGTCACGACTTAGGAAAGTAGTCTTGTTGTACTTCCTGGGAGTACAATGTCTACACTCTTCTGCATGTTGCACATTGTTCTCAAGCAATGTTTTGACAATCTTCCCCATAATCATGAGAGCTCCATTGTGTAAATGATTCATACTCCCATGTCATAGTTCATATCTATATATATATATATATATATATATATATATATATTATATATATATATATATATTATATATATATTATATATATTATAATTATATATAATATATAATATATATATATTCTATTACTACTATTATTGTGAATCAAGGGATGGCTATGCTGAAACTTGAGCCTGTAGAACTTCCATTGTTTGATCTAAATGACCTTGGCTAAAGTGAAGTTGCACCCCTTAGGGTAGATGAGTACTTGTCTACATATGAACAACTGCTAGAATACCATATCCTCTATAATAAAGATTGATATCATGTTTTTATTTATCCTAAGGATATAATAAAAATCCCACATTGTCATAGGTGACTAAGACTCCCTCTCAAAAGAAACAAGCTCATGCTCAATTTCCTTAATATGGTGTCATTTTGAAGTACAACCTCATGAATGACTCCATCCTCTCTAAGATTAATAAAAACTCTATGATCCTAGACATATTAATCAAAATTGGATGATTATATTGCTTCTCATCCATAACAATACATTTGGAGTGGAAAAAGTGGAGGAATCAGCAGAAGGGACCGCTTTTACCAATGGGTGCTAGTTTGGCGAAATGGGGTCTGAAACATTCCAAGAGAATTTTGAGGCCTCAAATGACACTTTTTTTTGGATGTAAAACCTTTTGTTATAGTGTATAATAGTTTCATGATATTCTACACACAAAGACATTTCCAACGACATAAGAAGCACGTCAATCAGAGTCCATATCTAAACGTTATGCCACTCAGAAGTTGACCATCTTGTTTCCACACCTATAGTTTCGGAGGATTCCGTGTCAGCCCCCATTATTCATGGAAAATGGCCTAGCCACATGTTTTTGATGTAAAAGGCTCTACAAGAGTCTATTCTGTAACTCTAGTGAAGAGTTGATGTAGTCAAACTTAGCCACTAGTAGGCTATTAGGTTGTGTTATAACCAGGCCACTAAGAGGAAGAGACATTCCATAGCTGAGAAAAGATAGCCAGGAGAGATAGGAGGTATACAACAAAAAGAGGATCTATGTACTATAGTAGGACATGAGTGACAGGCATTACGTCTTTATACCTGAAGCCATATCTTGAGAGAGAGAAAGAGAGCGAAGTGGCCTCACGTTCCAACTGGGTTTTCTCCTAAAAGGGTTTCATAGAGAGAATATCTTGTGCCTTATGTGTTTGTGACATTATTTTTTTGTTCTCTAATTTTATGCATAATTTATATTCGCATGCATGCACTAATTACATTTAAATCTACAGATCTCAAAGTTTTAATAAAATTGTAATAGTATAAAATTTCAGTATTTTTATATATTATTATGAAATTTATTGTGGCGAATTATCCAGTGGAATATCCACGATAGTTTATAGATCATTTGGTACCAGAGTAGTTTTTTTACGTATTTGTGGATATTTTCAGGGGATCTAGGCTCGCGAGAACGAAAATCATAAAACCTTAATCATGGTCCACAAATCTGTAAGTGAACCTCATGATCCTGCAAAGGTGAGGTTTTCGTGGCTTGCACAACAAGTTACGGATATAAACCGCAATTTAAACCTCCTCATAGTGACCATAAGAAATAAGATGGGGATATTTAGATAAGATGGGGGTTTGAATGCATAGGACGAATCCGAAGCGCGATCGGAAGATTGGGAAGAGATGAAGAACCAACAAAAGAAAGAACTCCAAAAATTTCAACCTAGTTCGAGTGTCGTGAGTCAATCCCTATTCAAAATGGATGAAAAAATCGATATAAAGATGTATCATCACGACATTGACGCTCTGACACTAAACTGTTGGTTGCAGCAACTAGAAGTTTATTTCAGAGTCCATTAGATTGAGAAAGGGAAAAATATCTCATTTGCGTGGTTCTAATTAGATGCCCATGTACTAACATAGTGTGAGAGCCACACGGAAACCCTAAGGTTGGAGGGAGAAACTCCAATGACTAAGTAGTACAATTTCAAAACTCTCATTAAGTCACATTTTTATCCCATTGGGCATGTGGAGGGCCAATGGATCCGATGGCATTACTTTAGGTAAACATTGGGCCAAAGCATGTAGGATTACACCACAAAATCCAAAAACATGGCTATGATGTTTGTTATCTCTCTAAAGAACCTATATGTACTCAAGTATTTGGGGGGTCTGCACATCCATCTGCATGAGCAAGTGATGTTGTTCAAGCCCAAATTAGTGGATGAGGCTTGTGTACAGGAAGAATGCCTGGAGAACATATGCTTGAAGAGAGTGCAATAAAGTGGATCAGAGAAGAAGGACCAAAAAGATACTTCTAAGGAGGGGAAGAAGAAGTAGAAGGGGAAAGAAAAAAAATAGGGCAGCCACAACACACCAATGAAAATATCCTAGCAACCATTGCAACCACTGCAACATTGATGGCCACATAGAGGAGAAGTGCTGGAAGTTGCATCCAAAGCTAAACCCAAAGAAAAACAAGAAAGATAATAAGAAGAATAATCTCATGGCCATTTATGTGAGCAACCAAGTTGAAATAATTTGGGAGGTGGACGAGAATATCTTCTTAACAACAGTGGAGAAGGAGGTGAATTTGACGAGCCTTCAACAACAAGAAGAGAAAAAAAATACCCAAACTCTTCCATATAAAGATACAAGTCAAGAAGACAAGGATTGATGCTCTATTCCACTGAGGATTGCAGGTGAATCTCATTGCAGATGATTTAGGAAAGAAGTTGGGGATGGAATTTCATGACCATCCAAACCCATATCCACTAGGATGGCTAAATAAGGATGTAGAGTTGAAGGTAACAAAACAATGCAAAATCATATTTGTTATCAGTGCTAATTTTATCAATGAAGTAGATTTAGATGTGGTTCCCCTTGATGTATGTGGTGTAATTTTTGGGAGTCCATACATGTACATGCTTGATGAAATATTCATGAGGATATCTAACCAGTACCATATCATCAAGGATGGAAAATCATTCATCATCAATGCACACAAAGGTAAGTTGAAAATTTCACTGGTAAATGCCAACCAAGCCAAGAAATTTATCATTATTAATAAGAAGTATGTTTTATTGTTTTCAAGAGAAATTTAGTTTGCGGAGGAGTCAATAAGGGGCAAGGTGTCCCTAAAGGGGTGTACTAAGAAAAAAACAACAATTGGATGAGTTTTTACGGACATACAAGGATGTGCTCTCAGAACCTAAAGGGTTCCACTTAAGAGAGAATTTGAGCATGAGATCCAGCTATTTCCATTCTCCCCATTACCAAATAGTAGCCTATAGAGGTAGTTGATGAGCCTCGATATTGAAACAAGAATGATGAAACTCCCAATGCTACCGACTTTAATTATCAACCCGGGGTTCGTACAAACATAAGAGGTATCGACACTATATGTGGAGCATACAAGGTGTCCTTCCTTTGTTGTCATGATGTAATCAAGTACATGTACTAAAGTAGAATCCTAAACTAATTGTAGAAAATGAAATGTTAGAAATGGAACCTTAACCTACTGAGAGAAAGGAATTACAACGAAAGAGATTGAAATCAAATGTTAAAACACCATTTTCTAATTAACTGCTAGGAGGCTTTGCCTCAAAATAATGCTAAGTTAACATGTATTCAATCCTAGTATCCTAAGAATGTAGATTCAAACCATCAAACCTTCTACTGATGTGCATGTCAAAGTGTGAAAGCAAATCTCTTTTGGTGATGTGGTAGGTGGATTGGAGATGATGGTGGATAGTTGGAAGGATTGGGAGATAAGTAGTGTTGGGCGCGAGATCCCCCAAGGGTATTTTTGGGGCTAAAAGCCAATATTTTGGTCACATTTTGTAATCCAAGTGTAAAGAATTTGCATTTTGTGGTCGCAGAAAGCGTAGGTGTTAAAGAGTCATAGGGTTTTCTGCCCTTATTTTGGAAGTGTAATATCGGCTGTAAAAGATCTACCCATGATCCACAGACCATGGGATTGTGTACATAGAGCTAAGCTCTAAGTAGTTTGATAGCAATAATAGGAGATAGACACAAGGAGATAAGACGTATGTGAGATAGCTCTGAGGTATAAGTCTAAGGTTGGGTCGTAGCGTAGGTTCAGACTCTCTAGCAGAGTGTGCAGAGGCCTAGGGTAGGAGTCTGCATCTGAGTGTGTGGACCCCTTCATCTAAGTGTGCAAGGTGGGTCGAGTCTGTAACCATCCAGAATTATCAATAAAGAGAAGTATTCTACAATTTCTGTGTCTTTATTTCTTGTTTATGCATTTTGTTATGTTGGGTACGAATTTCACTTATAATGCTTATATGATGTGCGAATATATGTAAATTTGTTGGTTAAGTGAATGCAAGTAAGAACATATGTTTACGCGAGGCTAACTAAGATCGGTTAATAAGATAAGTAAGACACTTAGCCTAGTTTGGCAGATATCGCAGTTCGTTGCCCTAACAGCATGAAATTACCTGAGCCGCAAGTTAGGGCTGTGCTAAATCCAATTGTACCCTTTCGTGAAGTTACTGAAGGGTGGAACACAGGGCTAGGCAACTTGCACGAAGGAAGATATGGCTGGAATAAATTGACGTGAAAACCATCATTGGGTGCAGAAACTTGGTTCCAACATCCCCCCATACTACTTCGGGTGAGACTTCAATCCATGCACTGTGGGTTGATGCCGAAAGGGCCAGTAGTGTAGGGATTTGTTTGGCTAACTAACGTTGAACCTAGGTCAGGCCCCCTCAAGCCAACAAATGGTTCCATTGTCAGGATCAGAATCTAAATGAGAGATGTGTGATGTTGTATCACTGGAATCCAACTAAGAAGGAGATTGGAGACTGGTTGGATAGAAAAATCCAAATTCGCGACATAGGAGAGCATAAACCTGTGATTGACAAAGGAATAGTGGTTGGACCAATACCTATATACAGAGATCCACGACATATTTTTCTACTCTTTCCCTATTGAGTTATATGAGTGGATCACGAAGATAGTAGATATCAAAGGAAGGTGGAAACTTGAGGGTCCTATTGTGTGGGCCCCAGAGCTAGTGCGAAGGTTGGAAGTATCAGAGGATAAGATCACCCTTGCTATTGATCATTGGCTCGATCACGTCATAGGAGTATTTGTTACTGAATTCGCGGTCCACACCTCAGTCAGCTATAGTGAGGCAGAGCGAAGCTTTTTCAAAGGACCATGAGGTAAGTACGTAAAATATTTAAATACTTGGATTAAAATGTTGTTGTGCAAAAAATGGGTTATGCAGCTACCTTGATGTTCGGGATTACGCGAAGCAGAAAAAATTGCAGAAATGAAAGAAATAAGGGTCTAGAGTATAGTCCCTTGATTTCACCTCCATGAAGGGACGAAGAAGCAATAGTGAAGTTTTCTCTGCAAAATGCTATTAAATTTATAATACAAGGATTCTTGCAAATACCATATCCACCCACACCACCTCCACCTTCACCGCCATTGCCTCCAACTTCACTCATACCACTTCTACCTCCACCATAGTTCAATATGGAAAATACAATGAAGTTGTCTTTGTTCAAAGGCTTGCAAAATGAGGACCCGAACTAATGCTGGTTCATTGTAAGGGTTATATGGGAAGCTCAAGGTATTCCAGATGATCACATAAAGAAGGTGACGCTGGTTAGTACTCTATAAGATCACACGCTAACCTAGTATATTTAGTACTTTAACGATAACCCGAATGTTGGAGTAGCAGACATCTAGGCAACACTAAATAGGGAATTTAGCAGGCGTAAATCTGAGGGGTAGTTGATTGTGGGATTCAAAGAGATCGCAATGCAACCAGACGATATGCCTTGGGAACTAGATTAGAGATTAAAATGTACAATCCACAAAGCCAACATGAATTTGATAGATGGACAACATAACGAGTGGTTTGTGGCTTTGCTACTACCACACTTACGAAGTGCGTTGTCACAACAGAAGATAACAACTCAGGCAGAGGCCTTGGAGATTTCCATGAGACTACATGAGACTTCAATGCAAGATCTTAATCTAGGAGTTCAGCAGATCCATGTGCAGCTGAAGAATTTGTGCCTTGAGATGCAAGGTCTAAAACTTCCTCAGAGGTATGTGAGGAAGTATGGTGCTTGAAATGCAAGAGTTAGGGTCATGACAAATCCCATTGCCCGGTCTTTGTGAATTACCTTGTAGGGGGAGGACCAATGCCTTTAAGGCTGTAAGCTCAAGTAGGCCCTAGCGTGGGGCCTGCATTATGGTGCGCTATCCTTCAGGTAGCCGAAAAACATGCCACTAATAACTATCACTTGCTACAGAAGTATGTACAAGAACTGCAACAGCTATTCCACAACTTTTGTTGGTTGGTAGGACATGATGAGCATACTTGCAGGAGCTATGAATTGATGATGGATAGAACTATGCCTAGAGGGTTTAGGCCGAAACACGGCCCCTCGACCAGAATGTAGGAATGATGAGGATGAGATTTCAGGGGTGCGGACGAGATCGAGGCAGAGGATGACCTGGTAAAGGATGAGGACAGTTGATTTTCTACAATTGTGGAGGACCAAGACACTATGCCCCCGATTGCACTAATCCAACACGTTCTTCGTGCAAGTATTGCACACTGTTTGATCATGAAACAGAAGGCTCTCCTACGTTGATAGCTAGGATCCGAGAAAAAGGGGTGCTACCACCTTGACTAACTCAAAACCTATAGATAATGAGGTATGAACTGCACGAGGAGGATCCGAATGTAAACATAGTGCTTAGGAGTGGGATCGCGATAGGGGATTACAAGGGGAAACAACTAGAAGACAGTATATGGGTTTGTAAAGCCCAAGTAAAAGAGGTTGAATTCGACTTCAAGGGTGCTCGTGAAGCCTTCATGGAAACTAAGAAGAGCTCCGCTGAGGCCTCCACCTCAAGAAGCAAGGATAAACCTGAGTCGGAGATGAACCCTTCTATACTCACAACTTTCCTAGAAACCTGTATGAAGTTGCTGCACGACAGTAAGGTTATGAAAAGGTTACAAGAACTCATCAATAGATGTGCTAGGACTATGCCAGGTGAGCCACGTGTAGTACAAAAAATTGGCAAGCATAAAACGAGGACGGGACGTGAGATGAGATTGATTGCACAAATAGGAGAGTATGAAATGGGTCAGGTCATTTTGGACCTGGGGTTATATACAAATATCCTACCAAAGTAGATTTGGGAGAGAATAGGGAGACCTACACTGCAATGGTCTTTGATTCAGCTAAGGATGGAGAATCAACAGAAAAACATCCCCATGGGGCCGCTGCAGGGGGTGACCATGGACATTGCTGAAGCGAGCGCACTAGCGGATTTTGAAGTAATAGAAAGAGTGGGTGATAGCAATCCCTACCCTGCACTCTTAGGAATTGACTAGGAAACTGATATGAATGGGGTAATCAGTCTGGAGAAGCAAAAGATGATATTTGAGAAGAAATCATTGCTCATAATAATACCCTTGGATCCTCCTAAAGGATCGCGCTATATAGAACCATTCCGCGATTATGAGAGTGATGATGATCTAGACTGCATCTATAAGATAACAACGTGAGACCAATACTGGGTGAATCCCACCATGAATGGATGGATTACATGGGATCATGAGAGTTCCTACACTTCGGATTCTGACGAGGAAATAGAATGTTGGCAGAACCAGTTACACAAAGTAACTATGCTGAATTGCAACATGATGACTCAGTCATTGCGTTGTGTGTCATCAGAAGTAAGAAATCTACCTATTTATGATGGTCTAAATGAGGTAGATATCTTTTTGGATGCATTTGAAAGGGCGATACCAGAAAAGTAGTGCTTCCAGGCCTTAGATTGGGCACTACGCGTTACGCCCGCAAGATGGTGGGTTATGCACAAGGGAAGCTTTGATGATTAGCACACATGTAGGAGGATCATAAGAACACAATTTCTGAAGCCTAAAATGCGACTGACAAACAAGAACGATGGGAAGAATGATCTGCACACACATCTGGCGAAATGGATGCAGGCTTATGGAGAAAAGCCCAACTTGAGTGGGTGTACCTATTCTGTCATACCCTAGATGTTATCCTAATGAATTGGTATATAGAAATAGAGCTTCGCCATGGGACAGGTGACTGGGATATCCTACGCGAAGGATTCATGACGACATTCAGTTTTGAGAAAGGGTTTGACAGTATTGATGAGGCACTACAAGAGGTGACAACAACCATCTTTACGATAACGCAGGATCCTTTAGACCTAATTCAACCTGAATGGGCTATTCAGCTGAGTCATGTGCTCGAATGTTACAATGTAACTACTGAAGATGAGGATGAGGATCTGCGAAAGATTAACATTCCAAAAACAAAAGGCCACTACGAGGTTCAAGGACTGTAGATTGAGAACCTTGATATAAGTGCACCAATGACAACAAAGCAAGTGAACATTGGTATAGAGTCAGAATCAAAATTTGCAAAGATTGGATACTACTAGGATGATGCAGCGGTGGATAAGGTCATTGAATTGCTCCACAAATACCAAGACTTATTCCCTGCCATGTTTATGAATCTGAAAGGAATAATCAAAGACCTAGGAGTGATGAAGATCACGTTATAACCTGATGCGAAGCTAGTTAAGGAGAGGCCTTACCTCCTCAATCTGAAATACAAGGAGAAGGTATGCTCTGACATAGATAAGATGCTAGTAACAGCCATCATTAAGCCTATGGAAAAATATTATTGGGTAAGCCCTATGTTGGTGTAAGAGAAAAAGCAGAAGGATGAGATAAGGATATGAGTGGATCTCAAAAAACTGAATGATGCTTTTGTACATGATCCTTTCTTGACTTCATTCATGGATGAAGTTTTGGACAATCTAGGGGGCCAGGAAGCATATTCCTTCACTGATGGATTCTCTAGGTACCACCAAATCAAAATCACACTAGAGGATAGGAGGAAGAAAAACTTTGCAACTGAGTGGGGTTGTTTTCAATATACCGTAATGTCATTTAGATTGAAGAATGTGCCTATAATCTTTTCGCATGTGATTGTTGCGGAATTTAAGGAATTTATTCATAAGTTCCTCGAGGTATATTTTGATGACTGGACTGTATTTCAGCTCATTAAGCACCATGTAGCAATCTTGCACCTAATGATCACTACGTGGCGAAGATACCAGATCATGCTCGATCTCAAGAAGTGTTTGTTTTGGATTCCTTTTGGGAACCTATTGGGACATCTCGTTTGTAGAAAAGGACTAATGGTAGACCCCACAAAGATCGCAATGATATTGAACATTGAAGCACCAAGGAGTGAGAAATAGCTATGTAGTACTCTGGGACATACGGGATATTACAAAAAGTTTATCAAAGGCTATGCCCAGATCACCGTGCCAATAGAAAAATTGTTGAAGAAGGATGTCATGTTCCACTAGAACAATGACTGTAAGAAAAGCTTGGATATATTGAAAGAAAAGATGGTTACCACGTTGATTCTAATCTTCCCAGAATAGAAGAAAGAGTTTCATGTACATGTTGACGGGTCATGTATAGCGCTGGGGGCAGAACTAACATAGCATGGAGGTGAAGCCTTGGACCATCCTATCATAGTTGCAAGTCGTAGATTATCCAAATTAGAGAGGAACTATTCTACCACTGAATGTGAGGGGCTTGCTATGGTTTATGCGCTTCAAAAGCATCGCCACTACTTGTTAGGAGGCCATTTTAAAATGTATATGGATCACTCTGCATTGCATTACCTGGTTAATAAGCCTATGTTGGGGGGGTGAATCTGCAAATGGTTCTTATTGTTCCAAGAGTATGATTTCGAAGATTTTGTGGAGCCTGTATGATTGAACATTAGACTAGATCATCTGTCGTGCATTGAAATAGGGGACAAACCTACTAACTTGGAAGAAGGATTGCTTAGCACACAACTATTTGCAATGTGTGTCATGGATGGTCATTTTGAGGATATAATACACTTCCTAACAATAGGAACTACACCAGAAGTGTACTTTGTCCAGCAAAGAAGGAATTAGTGATGCATCTATACAAGATGGGGATTGATGAGATATTTCGATGGTATGTACCTGGGTTTGAATGAAGCAACGTCCTTGCGGATGCTCATGGAGGCACTACATGAGGACATTATGCAGGGAGAGAAACTGCAAAAAATATTCTACACACAGGGTTGTGGTGGTCAACCCTTCATTAGGACTCAAAAGCATATTGCAAGGTGTGTAATGTATACCAAAGAAGAGGCAGGCCATCGCGGAGGGATGAAATGCCTTTGAATCCACAAATGATTTTGCAACCTTTCGAGAAGTAGGTAATAGATTTTTTAGGACCCATTCAACCACAAGGTAATATAGGGGCGAGGTACATTATCAGTGCGATAGAGTATTTTACTCGTTGGGCAGAAGCACAGCCAATCAAGGATTTCATAGGTGTGACAGCTGTGAAGTTCCTATCTGAGCATGTATTGACGCGATTTGGATGTCCAAAGACTTTGACGAGTGATCGAGGTACATACTTTCTCAACGAAATGATTAGCTCGCTGACAGAAAAATCTTAGGTATATCACCAGAAGAGCACACCTTATCACCCTTAGGCTAATGGGATTAAGGAAGCATTCAATAAAGTGCTTGAGAATGCGTTGACCAAGGTTTGCAATGCTCAGTGAAACGATTGGGACCTACCCATACCTACAGTGCTATGGGATTATTGGACGATGTGCAAGAAGTTAATGGAACAGACACCCTTTAGGTTGGTATACAGTGTTGAAGCGGTGATGCCCATGGAGTACATTGTGCCTAGTCTGCACATAGTGGCACAAACAATTATGATAGATCACAGAGCCCTGGAAGAAGGGCTCGTGTAGTTGGATGAGCTTGAAGAAGAGAGATTTTTGGTTGGATTTCATCAAAAGGTCCAAAACCAGCGCGAAAAAGTGTGTCATGACCGACATATTAAGTTGTGCACCTTTCAAGTGAATGACTTGGTGTTGTTGTATGATAGTAAGTTTGATAAATTTCCAGGGAAATTCAGAATGCATTGGCTGGGGCCCTATGTTGTAAAGGAGATTACCAACAATGGTGCTATCCAGTTGGTTAAGTTGAGTGGAGATCCCTTCCTAGGAAAGGTGAATTGCAGTCGATTGAATCCATACATAGGTTGCCCGACCATCTGACTATGTGATAGAAGCACAGCCTTAGTGCTCCAGGTAGCTGAAAGGAGGTGAGAGACTATAAACTACACTTCCCGGGTTGCGGAGCGGCGTGATTTCAGGACTACATGAAGCAAGGAAGTGTCACAAGGCCTCCGACAGCGCAAAGGAAGTTGTGCTACTTGTGGAATTAGCATGCAGGACTGCTAGAAAGTGATTGTTAAAGTCACTGTTCACGATTTGATGGTCTGATTGCAGCCAAATGGAGTGGGCGACAGGCACTTCAGGTGAAATTTATGGATTATATTCTTGAAAATCTTCTGCCAATCTATCATTAATGGGCCAAATGTGGGGGGAACGATTGGATTTGAATTTTAAAGGCCCTATAAATTAGAAATGGATATCTAGCGAAAAACACTTGGCATTTTGAAAATTCAGTTGTAGCGCTATCAGGTGTGTATGGATCATGCGAATTTTGAGGCTTTGAGAGCAAGCTCAGTGTTTGAGGAATTGTCGAAGGAGACGTAATTCTCCTAAATAGAATAATGTCAATACCCATGGAAGCCATGGACACAGAAGTACTGATAGTCAAGGAACTTTCCCAGTAAATTAAGGTAGTAGAAGCTTCCCCATAGAGTCCCGAAGTGGTAGTCGAAGTCCCTAAATCACCCAAGAAACTAAGACCAAAGAAGGATAAGAAAACTATGCTACTGGTGCGCATCTCACCAAGAAACCCGTAGAGGACCAATTTCACCTTGCAGGAAAAGGGGAAAGCCATTAATCTGGAGGCAGACGAGGAAGAATCTAAAGAAATCCTCGCGGATGAGGAGGATTTGGAAATGGAAGTTGAAACCCAGGGTGTGGACCTGTTATAACACAATTTACCACTCTTGGTATTTATGATGTTTTTTTTATGGCTTAGGGCAACCCCTCCTTCTAGACATAGTCCAAATATATAAAAAACAATGTTTTATTCCCTGTACGCTACTTTGCCCTGAGCTAAAAGTGTGTACACGCGGGTCAGTCAATACCCAACCCGCGTATATGTATTAAAACACTTAAAAGATAAAATTTCCTTAATTTTGGGTGGAGTTCACGATTTTTACCTGTTGATTACCTCTTATTGCTCATGGACAAACTGTTTCCCAACTAAAACAATAATTGGGAGAGGTATAAATAGACCTTTATGGGAAGGCCTTAAGAGGAGGAGAAGAGATAGAGTTATTATACTAATATTATCCCTAACTAAATATGATGAATCCATGTGCCTCATGCACTTGCCCAAGCTTTAGGAAACCCTTGTTTCCTTAATTATATATAACCTTCCTTTTGCTTAAGATATCGGTGTTGGTGATGGAAGAAGATTGTTGAAGGCTGGGATAGGACAAGTTCGAAGGCCGGTTCTGCTTAGAGCCAGAGAAAGACTTAGATGAATTCTCTCCATGTTATTTATAGCTTACTACAATAAAAGAAATGTTGTCTTGTTTCCGAAATTAACTATGTTTATGAATCAGCCCCCAGGGGGTAGGGGAGTTGGTAATTACAATGTGGTGAATTTCATTAGAAACGCAGGCTCCGTACTGAAGGTCACAAGTTCAAATCCCCCAGACTTATCCTCGAGCTGTATAAAGGGGCGGGCACAACTCCCAGTGGTTATAGAGGTAGCAATCAGAATCGACCTCGTATAATGCGAGTCGCAAGGCTGCCCCTATTGCCGATTCCACTGTAATAAAAAAAAAACTATGTCTATGAATCAAATTATGTTTTAATTCATATATGAATGTTGTTTTGATGTATGATCAATCATTTGTTTATATGATATAAAGTTATTTTTTTTAATATGCTTTACTTCTATACTGTTATGTATGTTCGAATTGAATGATTTTTAGGTTTGAAGAACATCGGGAGTTGCAGAGGGTCTGAACCCTACGGAACCTACTCGAATGAAGGAAATCATGGTATAGTCACTCTTACATAGTTTGATAATATAAGCATATTGCCTGAGCTATTTGAGTATTTCTTGTTGTAGTTTGCTTCTGCTTTGTTGGGGTTCTAACCCAAAGCCATAGGGTGCTTTCACCTAGAATAGAATTGGCGACTCCACTGGGGATAACAATCTTGTTATTCCTGGTTTGGGTTGTTCATTCTCAATCATGGATCAATCTTTGGCTTGCTTGCAGTTACAACCTTATTTGGTCTAATAGAATCCCTGGCCTCAAGTCTGATCTTTTGGATCAGACTATGTTTTTTATTTTTTCTTGCAAAGCTTTGTATATGCTCTTTACTTTGTTTACAGTCACGTATACACGCTTGTTTCTTTAAAGTGAACTCATGTATATGTGAATTTCCTATGTCAGGAGCGCATGTGCACACATCTGTGTTTGCACACAGTGGCATATGAAACTTTGTGCATTGTTTTTCAAATATGTTAGCCCAGATAGATTTGTCACCTGGTCTTTTCAGTCTTTGTGTGGTAAATTTCTCTCTGAAGAATTTAATTATTCTGCAAGCTTATTGTTTCGAAGTCTCTTCCTCATTGGAAAGATTTGCCTAGGTTTGCTTCTTTAGTGAGTTTGTAATTTGTGTTTTGGCACACAAGACTTCTTCCTGAAGTTCTTTATTGTTCTTGTCCTCCAGAACACGAGATTCTTTTTAGTTTGAGTGTCTAGCCCGAATTTCAAATCTACTTGCTTTCCTCTCCTTTGTTTTGTGGCTTCATAGATTTTCTTGCTTTTGGAAAGTATTTTTGGTGAATTTGGAAGTATTTATTTCCTGGCTTCTTGATAAGTTTGTCAAACTCTTTGCTGCTATTTGGGTCATTTTGTATAAGTTGAAGTCTTTTTGCTCAAGTTTTCATTCATTTTCAAGTTTGTAGCTTGTAAAGACTCCTTGTGCTCTTTTTTCGATCTTTTGAGTTTTGGTAGCATTTTGGTGATTTCAAAAAGTTGTTTTGGTTGCTTCTTTAAAAAATAAAAGGTCTCAAAAAACTTTGTTTTTTTTTTCTTTTGCCAAGTTTGGTTTACGGTTTCTTTTTGTTGTTGAAAGTGAATTACAATCTTTTACAATTTGTCCTTCTTGTTTGGAGATAATTTTGTGGTCAAAATTTGTATCCTCTTCAGTACTTAAGTTGGCACATTGTTAGTTATAAACAATTTCTTTTGCTTTCTGAGTATTATTTAGGATCTTGCATCTCCATTGTATCTTGCATTAGGGTAGTTTGGATTGTTAAAGCATTCATAGTCTTTTAGTTTTTGGGTGTGTGAAGTGTGTTTAAAGAAAATAAGAGGAGAATTAATTTTCTTCGTAGAATATTCGTAGAACCCGTATTGATATCTCTTTCAATAGAAGAAAAAATGATTGCATTCATGTAGTTAGTTCTTCATTGATTTCTGTTGCATCATACAAACATCATTGGTTTCACTCCCATCTTTACCCCTGACTTAAAGAACAACCATTAAAATCAAGCGATTAATTAAAATAAACTAGAAATTTTATGTTGTCATCATAATACACCACCAAGTTTAGTTTTCTTAGGGCTTTGGATTAGGTGAGAGGATATTTAATTCTCCAAGGCTGTTCGAAATTACAAAACATAGAAGCTTGATTAATGAGAAAAATCCAATAGCGTTAGGGAGACTGGGAAAGCTCTGTAACTGGGAGTAAAGCATGAGGGAGAGTGAAGATCAAGACAAGAGATACCCGCTCTCTTACTTATCAGATCCTGCCTTATGACTGTTTCACCCAACTTCTTATACGAGTTGGTGACCATAGTTTCCGATCCTAGGGATCACATAGGTGGCTGTGAAGGGGAATATCGTGGCACCTGAGGCTGACATTGTATCACGTTCAGTAGTACTTCTCGAGCGTACCCTTGTAAAGCTTAGGTGCTTGCACCGATAAAGACTGTTGTCTGGAGGTTAGCGTAACTGCACCTGATACCTTCACTAGTAGGCCTGGGCCGTCAAAATACTAGACTATCTTTGGAAGGTCCCTTACTTCACTTTCTTGTATTTTGGTGTCCGGTCTTCATCACCCGGAGTGGAAATACTTGGAAGCTGCATGATTGGTTGTACCTTTAGGGATTTTATAATCGAGTGCTCTTTTCTCTTTGTACATAGTTGACTTTAGGTATTTTTGTCATCACTTTTGGACCTTAGATTTTGAGCGACTGACCTACCACTTCTCTAATCTTGAAAGGTTTTTGATCTTTCTTTTGAAAGTTGTGGAGTTGCGTCCTTAAGGGAAATGGCTTTGATTGTGCATCTATCTTCCTTGGAAAGTCATTTGTACAATCCCGTAAGGGAAGGATCTGTGAATAAGTTAGATATGGCCCATATTCCTATGGAAACCAACCAAGGTACACACCCAAAAGGGGATCCTTATGCTTTTTCTTTCTTGGGAAACATTGATACCCCCTTGATGGACACTTTGAATATTCCTAGATTGAATGTTGGACTACTAGTTTGGCTATGGTCCACTCATAATATTCTTGGATTGAATGTTGGACTACCAGTTTGGCTGTGGTCCCTTACTTCACTTTCTTGTATTTTGGTGTCTGGTCCTCATCACTCGAACTGGAAATAGTTGGAAGTTGCCTGATTGGTTGTATATTTAGGGATTTTATAGTCGAGTGCTCTTTTCTCCTTGTATATAGTTCGATTTAGGTATTTTTGTCATCACTTTTGGACTTTACATTCTAAGTGACTAACCGACCACTCTGCCGATCTTGAAAGGCTTTTGACCTTTCTTTTGAAATTTGTGGAGTTTCCTCCTCAAGGGCAAAGGTTTTTATTGTGTGTCTTCTTTAAAAGAGAAATCTAGTATTCCTTTTTCTCATCCCTCTTGTAATAACAGATCTAAAAATAAGAGGAGGAGGACAAAGAAGAAGACCAGTTCTATCCAATCATCATCAACCTCTGCAATTCATGTTGGAGATGAGCCTTCAGTTGCTGCAAGTCATGTTGGGGGCACAAGTCTAGTCACTGCAAGTCATACTAGCAATTCATCATGAACCTCTGCTAGTCCTGTTGGAGATGAGTCTTGAGCCACTGCAAGTCATGCTAGGGGCATAAGTCTAGTCATTGCAAGTTATATTAGAAAAGAGTCATTAACCTCTGCAAGTCATGTTCGGGAATTTCCACCAACCACTGCTATTCATGTTGGTAGAATGGATGTTGATCAGAAACCTAAGCGTAGAAGTCTTAAACCTAAGTTCTCTTGTAAGATATGCAAGGGAGACCATCTTACTCATTTGTGCCCTGGTATTCCAGAGGTACAAAGGATATGGTATGAGTCTAAAAATTCTTCTATTCCTAAATTTGATATGGTTTCTCAACAGTCTCATCAACCATTGGTTGATAACGTGGTTGGCTCAGTGCAATCTCTAGCTAATTACACTCCTCTTTTACGGGTTGAAGTGCCTAACAACAGAGCCTTTGGATCTCTAGCATAGAGTCTTCTGGTATAGGGGGCATTCTAGTTTCTTTGAATGTTCCCCCTCCAAGTTATAGGAGTCTCTCCTTTGATTGAGATAGTCTTGGTGAGCCTCGTCTTCCTTCCGCTGCACCTTTCCAAATAAAGGTTAGAGTTAATTCCACAAATGTCTATCGATGTATGGTGGATGAGGGGTCTTCTGCAAGTATTATATCCTCCTTGACTTGGAAAGATTTGGGTTCTCCAAAGTTGTTGACAACTGAGAGTCATTTGTTAGCTTATGATAGAAGACGTAGTGAATCTGTGGGTATTCTTCCTCAATTGCCTATTACTATAGGTGGGAAGACTGTCTTAATCAATATGATGGTAGTTGATTGCCCTTTAGACTTAAATATGCTACTTGGGCATGATTATGTCTATGCGATGAATGTTGTGGTGTCTTCGATCTTCCGAGTGATGTGTTTTCCTCATAAAGGGAATATTGTCACTATTGATCAGCTTGCATATGATAATCACCACCCTAATTCGAATTTACTGCAGAATACCCTTTGTTTCTTCCAAGTGTTAAAGTAGACTCTACTCCGCCACGGGTGAATTATGTGGCATTTAATCCTCAATGCTCAACTGCTTTTGGGAAGGATCCTTTGACCTATTATTCTCCTTATTGGGACTTGGTCCTGGCAGTTGACTGAGAGATTCTTCCTATAGGGACATGGGACCCCTTAATTCCCTCTTCTGATCCTTGTAGTTCTCATGATTTCTCAGAATTTGATTTTCCATCACAGGAGGAACTCTTTGAAGACATGTGTTTTGACTACCAAAGGAGTCCTTGGCCCGAGCCTCGCAAGGGGCTTCTTTGGAAGAACTATTATGGGTAAGGCATAAGACTGCGTGGTTCCCTGTACCATATTGTACATATAAGGTACACATTTTCATGTTTTGTATTCTATAACACAAGATTTTATCTAAAGTTTATATGTGGGATGTATTAACTTCTTGTCTAGTGTTCTTATTTATGTCTACAGAACTTTGAAGATTTCTCCTTTGGAAATTTGTATGGTTGATTCACTCTGATAGGTATTGGTTCTCGAAACTGGCATATAGGTTAGTTTTTTCACCTACATTGTGCATTTATCAGTTTCCTTTCCCATTTTGGCCTAAGGATCAACCCCACCAAGATATGATGCGAAACCTTCTCTTTGCTTAGAAGTGTCATGACTTGTGTGGTAGACTTATGCGTTGAAGCCTCATTCCTCTACTTCTTCATTATTTTTCTGGATTTATACCCTAGAGGCTCCTATGTGTTGAATTCTATTGTTGCATTGCACGTTGACCATTTGTATCTTTTGGCCTTGAGCCAGCTTCACTTGGACTCATGTTTAAGCCACTTTTCGACCATGTTTTTGATAAAATCAACCTTGCAATCACTTAGCCTTTGCAACTTGACACACCCTTTTTCCCTTGGAAAGAACATTCCTTTGAGTGTCCTTGACCAGTTTCGCCACCTTGCATTGAACATAGGAATGTTCCCCTCCGAGGAACTAGAGCATCTGCTTTTTCAACACTCATTCTTTCCATTGTACTATAGCATTATTTTATTGTTTTTCAAGCTTCATATAAAATAAAAAGACAAAAAATTATATATTCCATAAAGAGTGGGAACATGATGACATTTCCATATTTTGTTGGCAACTAGAGTCAGTCGTGTCACCCTTGAACAAAGCACTCAAAAGAAAGTCTCTCCTCCATTAGGGTGGGATTTAGTTTGACTTAGGAGTGTCTTAACCTTGTTATTAAGTTAGTACTCCTATGATTGGTTACCTCTTACAATCATATGGAGAGTTTTCTTATGCCTCTTGCATGACAAACTTATACAGAGTTATCATATGCTACCATATAGTCATCCTTGAGTCGTGCTTTTGTTCAAGGGAAGTAAACCTGAGCCGGCCTCTCTCCAGTGTCTCTTGACCTATTTTTCAATCGGCCATACCTGGTTTTCAGTGTCATGTTTGTCATCACATCAGTTATATTGGTTCTTTGCTTGTGCCAATTTGAGAAGGTCTCCATTGACTTCTTGGTAGCAGGTCTTGTCCTTATCAACTACGACAAATTTCTCTGAGGGCAAATCTAGAGCTGCACCATTGCCCTATTTTCATTATTGATAGGTCACCTTGTGCTTAGCATCGATCAGTATCATGGGTCTTTGACTGAGTGGCTTCCCTTGTGTTCGACATCAACTTTCATTATCACACATTGGGATTCGTGTAGTGCCTTGGTTTCCATTTGACCCTATTGGTGGATTCCTCGCCTCTCTGTTAGCTTTCATTATTGGTTGGTTCAGAGGGTTTCTATCGTGTGCTAGCTACATCTTGTGTATGCCAGAAACGTGCCTCAGTTGGGTTACTACATATTTTTCATCTGATTCCTTCCACATTATTGGCCTACAGGTTACACTCGTGCTAGATTGATGAAGGATGCCTTAATGCCTTCCTTCTAGCAGATATTTTCCTATCGACTACAGCTCATTTTCTTTGGGAAAAAGATATAGAGTCCATTTAGCAGTACCTTGGGGTTTGCATTCATCGATGGCAGATTCCTTCAGTATCGATAGTGGGAAACCATCACTATCTCTTGATTGATAGATTATTTCAAGTGTTCAACTTCATCTCATTCATTCGCACTTGTTAGATTGTATTGGGTACCTTTAATCTCAATATCATTATCGGTGAGTAGTCTCACGTTTGTTAACGGTATACATCAATGACCAATAATCAAACGGTTTCTCATGTGGTTGACCTTAGATCATTCATTCCCATTGTGTAGAAATGTACCGTGACGGTCGGTGAAGACCCCGGGTTGCATCAACATGTTTTGGTTCACTTGTTAGTTTCTCCTTTTGCTGCTAGTTGACATCATCCACCTTATATCTTGCAGTTCTTCACAGTGGAATCTTATATGCTGGAATCCGAGTTGCAATGAAGTATCATTTTATTCCTCATTTTCATTTGGTACTACTGGGATCAGTTTTTGACATCAGTGATCAACTTCATCCTTCAGCATCATTGATTGTCTTCTTATGTGTGATATTCAGACATGTACTTTTTTATCATTATTAGATGATCCATTATGTATTTTCAATTCCTTTAGACTAATATACATATTGGATCCACTTGTACTTCATATTTGGACATGATTTACTTTCTCTGAGCATGGGTATGCTTTCCTTAGACAGCAATTTCTTTCGGATCTCTTTTGATGGCTTGGCACGTTGAATTCTGGTGAAGTCCTTATGAGTCTCGACATGATTCTTTCCATACACTTAATACATTTTGGCCATCATGTACCTCTTCTGACCTCATGTATTAGGGGGCATATGTTATAGCACCATTTACCACCCTTGGTATATATTATGCTTTGTTTATGGCCTACGGCAACCCCTCCTTCCATACTTCGTCCAAATATATAAAAAAAAGTGTTTTATTCCCTTTACACTACTTTTCCCTGAGCTAAAGGCTTTTACACGAGGGTCGATCAATACCCAACCTGCGTATATGTATTAAAACACTTAAAAAAATAAATTTCCTTAATTTTGGGTGGATTTCACAGGTTTTACCTGCTGATTAGCTCCTATTGCCCGTGTCCCAACTGTTTCCCAACTAGAAAACTAATTGGGAGAGGTATAAATAGACCTCTATGGGAAGGCCTTAAGAGGAGGAGAAGAGATAGATTTATTATAATGAGATTATCCCTGACTAAGTCTGATGAATCCCTATGCCTCATGCACTTCCCCAAGCTTCAGGAAACCCTTGTTTCCTTGATTATAGATATTCTTCCTTTTTCTTGAGATATCATGGTGTTGGTGATGGAAGAAGATTGTTGAAGGTTGGGATAGGATGCGTCCAGAGGATAGTTTCGCTTGGAGCCAGAGAAAGACTCAGTTGATTTCTCTCCATGCTATTTATAGCTTACTACAATAAAAGAAATGTTGTCTTATTTCCAAAATTAAATATGTCTATGCATCAAATTATGTTTTCATTCATATATGAATGTCGTTTTGATGCATGATCAATCATTTGCTTATATGATATAAAGTCAATTTCATGAATATGGTTTACTTTTATACTGCTATGTATGTTCGAATTGAATGATTTCCAGGTTTAAAGAATATCGAGAGTTGGAGAGGGTTTGAACCCTGCAGGACCTACTCGGACGAAGGAAATCTGGGTATGGTCACTCTTACGTAGTTTGATAATATAAGAATCTTGCTTGAGCCTTTTGAGTATTTCTTGCTGTAGTTTGCTTCTGCTCTGTTGGGGTTCTAACCCAAGGCCCTAGGTTGCTTTCACCCAGAACAGGACCCTATTAATAGGTTGCCAAAATATGTTCCTCCACGCAAGGGCATAGACGAGAGAAAGAGCTCCCTACAAAATATGTTTCTCCTAGATGACATTGTTTTTGAGGGGCCCCGCTTAGGGTGGGTTCTTGTACTAAAGTTTGAAGTTTGGGACCTTGCAAATCATGAGAAATTCCTTCACTTAGCGACTGAGCAACTAATGCAATGACTTATTTACACGACTGCTAGAATGATTGAATTAGAGCAGCGAACATGGCTCAAGGGTGTAGAGGAAGCCGGGCTGCTCAACCTTCTCTGGGTTTTGAATTAACACCATGCCCCAGTGAGCATCTTCATCATCGGACAGCAACTCTGCTTGGTGCATGATGGGTGTTTGTTGTTGGAGGAGGTCATCCCCATCACAGACCACTTGATCCATCGGATCACACGACTTCCTTACTCAGGGGAGGATTCGTCCAATATATTAGAAGGAAAAGGTGGTGAGTTGGCCCTCGTAGAAGCTATGAAGAAGAAATTCAAGTTGGAGAAGAAGAAGCGGGAAAATGCCATCTCCAGCATTAACAACCTTGCATTCAAGGTAGCAACACAAATATCAGCAGGAAAGGTCATGTGGAAGTGTCGCATGGATGAGATGTCTGCGCCAATGATTGTACTAGCAGCCCAATGCACTGAAAGAGTCCAGTTCAACTGGGTGAATTATCTAGCGGTGAGTTCCTTGTGAACTGTCGCGAGGCACAGGAGTAGGAAAACACATTCCACTACATGTGGATCTTGCTGTCGATTGTACTGATGGCATGGGAGCTACCAGAAGATAGCCAATTCCCTTCGGTTGCACCAGACCTTCCAGACGAAGCGAGGTATGCTTCCCTATAGGCACCAAGAACACACAACGCATAAAAGAAAGAAATATCTTTTGGATCTTGATGGAGATGAATATCTAGATGGGGATCAAACACAAGTTGTGGTTGTCGCCCACACTATACGCTAGTTTGCAGAGATTTGCAGAGTTCAAAGTGGATTTCCACCATATCTTTATCAGGGTGTGGAAGGACCCCACGAAGACATGGCATATATTACCTTATCTGGCAACAGCTGATGTTATATTTGCAGTCGTCGAGTGTTGGCCACCAGAGTGGCGTGCTACAATAGGTTCCACGGTCATTACCGAGAATAGTGTCCACTCGGATGCTGCTATTCCCACTAAGACTGGTAGCTACCTTAGAAACAAACAAGTAAAGTCTACTTTCACTTTCCTTTATGAAAATAGATAGGAATGGAATAAAGGAGACCAACCTTAGTCTTGCGCTTGATTTCCTCTCCTCCTTGATAGAGCTTTGCCGCTTCTTCTTCATCTGCCCAGCTTCAAAGATCACTTGTGGTATCACAGCAACATACTACTATCGAAGAAAAAAGATCTATATTCATAAATAACACAGGACCAAATGTGTGTTAACCATACAAATGCATATATAAGTAAACA
>APFE030854140.1:21958-60098 GCA_000404065.3 Pinus taeda | reverse complement strand
ATATATAGATGATTGAAGGGAGGTGAGTCATCTTCTGGGGTCTTGATTAGTGTCCTCTCTCTGATAGTTCCTGCTTCCACTTGGAGAATGGTGATCTCTTACTCATCCCTGGTTGAAAACAGAGAGGCAAGTGTCAGAGGGGAAGCTTCTGTAAGATTCCATCATATTCCACCTCGCATTTTGACCCTGCCATTTGTCCATTCCCGACCATCACACCCTATAAAGGAGAAATTTAGTGTGCATCGCACCTTGTACAATCGGAAGGTGATATGCATCGCACCCTCTGCACTGGGTTTTCAGTATGGTCCAGTTTTGACTATTTATGAGCAGGTTTTAGTGGAGAACTTCTGGGAGATGATGTAATCAGCTAACCTTGTTCCTTTAGGTAGTGAAGCAACACTTTTAGGGACTTAGCAGCCCTCAGTTTATGGACATTTATGATTGGGGTTGAAGTGCCCAAAAATGTCTATAACAACGGTGGAAATGGAAAAGTTTGTCACATAGTGTAAGAAGGAGGAAACAAAGCTCAGAATGGAACAGCTGGTTGAGAAGCACATAAAAGAGGAAGCAGAGGCTAAGACCCACGCAGTGCACGATGCCGCGAAATTGGCATAACAGCAGGAGACAGGAGGATAAGAGTGCAAAGGACAAAAGTCACCTTCACTCGGGGCTGAGGCAGAAATAGATGAGCCAACAGAACAAGGTGGCGCAGACTCACAGATGACGTCCAACCATCCCATGCATCAAAGACCAAAAGAGAAGGTAGTGTCACAGAAGAAAACCAAGGATTCAAAGACATCCTTGGACCCAATCACCCTCACTGAGGGGGGTTTACACGATATTGGATAAACAGTGATGGATGTCACCACAGAGGCCCTCCAACAATTCGAAGAGCAACAGCAATTGGTATTAGTAGCTTTTGGGATAGAGTTGCAGGAGTTGCATACTTGCACTCCACAGGCTGGCACAATGTCCACCAGAATTGCGATTGACACTTCAGTTGCCGTAGAGATGTTGTGGACAAGGGTGACCGACATGATACTACTACTAGATGGGGCACTTACTATAGAAAATGAGGCCGACAGGCCCACAGTGAGTAGCCTGAAAGGGGTGGCATTGAATATGGTCATGCTCCCTCGAGAGACGGTGCACCTCTTGCAAGATGGAGTCATCGTAGAACTTAGGGCCTGAGAGAGTCCTGCTCTGTAGTAGCAGTGCATCAATATCGAGTAGTTGGGCCTACAACGCAACGTGGTAGTGCAAGAGAATAAGAAAATCATGCAAGTAGTTGAGGAAGCCTGTCGAATGGTCCCGGAGTTGGATATTCAGGTAGAAGAACCGGTTGAGGTGAGGATCTGCAAGCTGGCCACAAGGGTGCTCAACGCTCGGACAAAGATGGTGAGGATTCAGTTGGAGGTGAACCTGTAGATCATATAATTACGGTTGAGGGCTCAGCCTTCAACTCCACTGGAATTCAAGGAACAACGTGACACCACTGTTATAACAATGATAGCGGCAGTTGACAGTGTAGTAGTAGACTGCACACGACTTTTTGAATAGCCATTCAAAGTCCTGACCACCCTGCAGGAGGACTTGAATATAGAGCACCTAGAGACAGAGGTGCGGGAACTGCAAAAAATATATGACAAGGTCAAAGGGACAATGCAGACAGTCGCCCTTACACAGAGGCTCACATAGATGCAGGAGGAAAATGTGCTTAAGGAATAGGTGGATGTTGCTTGACACAAAGAAGCGGTCCTAAAAGAACTCCAATAGTGATCGATAGACAAGGCATATATGATCAAAACTTCCATTGAAGGAAAGCTCGTGACACTGTAGGTAACTCGGGAAAATATTTAGGGTGATAGTTCAATGGCAGTCACCAAGCAGGGAGTGGAAGAAGTCAAGCAAGTGACTGCTTAGTACACTATCGAGATTGCGGTCATCCAAACAGAGCTGGGAGTTCTTCGTACTAAGATCTCTGCACCTGCAAAGTGACTCAAGGGTGAGTCATGATGTTTGTGTTGTGGGTTTGTTGGGCGCGGGATCCCCTAAGGGTAGTTTTGGGGCTAAAAGCCCATATTTTGGTCAAATTTTGTAATCCAAGTGTAAGGACTCCACATTTTGTGGTCGCGGAGCATGTAGGTGTTAAAAAGTCATAGGGTTATCTGCCCTTATTTTGGAAATGTAATGTCGGCTATAGAAGATCTACCCATGGTCCTCGGACCATGGGATTATAAAAATCAAGCTTAGCTCTAAGTAGTTTGATAGCAAGAAAAGGAGAGAGATACACGAAGATATAATGTATGAGAGATAACTATGAGGTAGAAGTTTAATTTTGGGTCGTAGTGTAGGTAGAGGCTCTATAGCTGAGTGCATAGAGGCCTAGGGTAGAAGTCTGCGGCTGAGTGTGTGGAGCCTTGTAGCTGAGTGTGCAGGGCGGGTTGAGTTTGTAATCATCTGGAATTATCAATAAAGATAAGTACTCTACAGTTTCTGCGTCTTTATTTCCTATTTATGGATCTTGTTATGTTGGGTATGAATTTCACTTGTAATGCTTATATGATGCGTGAATATATGTAAATGTGTTGGTTAAGTGAACGCAAGTAAGAACATATGTTTACGCAAAGCTAACTAAGATCGGTTAATAAGATAAGTAAGACACTTAGCCTAGTTTGGGAGATATTATAATTCACTACCCTAGCAGCGTGAAAGTCCCTGAGCCACAGGTTAGGGCTGCGCAAAAACAAGTTTTACCCTTTCACAAAGGCACTGAATGGTGGAACAGAGGGCTAAGAAACTTGTACAAAGGTAGGTATATTTGGAATAAACCAACATCACAACCATCTGTGGGTGTGAAAGCTTGGTTCTAGCATCCCCCCGTACTGCTTCGGGTGAGACTTCAGTCCGCACTCGATGGGCTGATGCCAAAAGGGCTAGTAGTGTAGGGATTTGTTTGGCTAACTAACATTGAACCTGGGTTAGGCACGCTCAATCCAACAAATAGTGATCCCTTTCTAGATTCCTAGAGGATTTTTTCTCAATTCAACCTCAAAACAGGCTTACCTATTGGATGTTACAATGATTTTCTACAAGATGTACTAAAAACCTATAGGATCCTTGAAAAATTATAAGATACATTCGAGAGAAAAAAGATGGATGTTGAAGGGGATGGAAATTTTAGGGAAGGGGGTTGGTGGATGGAATGAGTCAAGGGAGTTCCTAGGACCACTTCAAAACTCAAAACCAAAGTTGGGAGATGGATGGATTTGCTCAAAAGGCTTGGAGAAGTTTCCTTGTGAAATGATGAAATTGGTGAGGGTTTAATTACTAAGAACATCAAATCCAAATTGGATGGGAATTTTTTTTTTTATTAACTAGGATGTCTTAGGTCCATATTCCAAGTGGAATCACTCAAAAATACCTTTGTTAACTCATGTAAAAAAAATATAAAACATTACTAGTCGAAAATCTAGAAATTCAAGAACTAGTGAGCTAGTAAATAAAAAAAATGACTAATGAAATCAAGTGAAAATGAAATGGGGTGTTTTTTGTTATGAACTAGAATATTTTTCTAATCTAATGCAAGTAGAACCAACTCGATTGAAACTTGTTAGAATTCTCTAAAAAATAGCATAAATTTATTTTTCTTTGCTAAAAAGGACGTCCAACAATCTAGATTTGGGAATAAGAAGACTAATCCAAGCAACTCAATGATTACTATGAACTTCCAAAACTTTTCCAATGATAAAATAATGCTTATGATCCTACAAAATAACTTATATCAACCATTTAACTCAATCACACAACAAGGAATCATTAATACTAAATGTAGAAATAGAAACAAATAAAATAAGACATGCATGTGAATAAGAAGTGAAAAGAAGGAAAAAAAACGATACAAATGGGTTCTGAGGTTCTATGGACATGGTGAATTTTCACTATACCAACAAGGGGAACTAACTTTATCATAGATCCCAATTAGATCTACTTTCATTTGGGATGGCTAGCTCCAACGGGTTTTATAGGATCCTGTAAACTATTAAGTGTGTTGAAAGATTGCTTATGGGAGGAAGACTTCAATTAAATCAACAAAATGAAAATAGTTAACCTCTATGTATCAAATTCTATCTACACTACTTCTAGCTACTCTAGTCTAATCCTAACTATCCTAATCTATCATGTAGGAGCATAACAAAAGAGAGGTTAAACATCATATATAAATTCCAAGCCTAAGTGAATCAATTATTGGTTCACATAAGAACAAGGCTACATTAATCAAGGTAAAAGGGAATAGGTGACATACTATATCTTCATGGGCTACCACCAACATACACATGGTTAGGAAGAAAGAGTGAATATGGTTATCAGTGGTGTCTCCTTTCTCAAGGTTGAATTTAGGAATTACTCTTTCTGCATTGTTACGTAGGGGATGCTGCTACCCAGGTACTGCTACGATGTCCTGAGTGAGCTGGGAAGGAAGTGCTCCCAGAGGAGGTGGGAGTTGGTTCCCACTTGGTTGAAGCTAGTTCCCACCTAGGAGAGAAATGTTCACCATATCGTGGATAGGGATGTTCTGGTTGAAGGTTTCTTCAAGGATTTCTTTATTAAGACTTCCCAAATCGGGCCAGGGATTACCTTCAGAGTGTGGATCTTTAGGAATTTCTTCCCAAGGAGTGTTGATACTTTGCAAGGATTCAAGCACAATATCTTTAAGTGATGAGGTTGTAGATGTCTCTTCATTTATGGAATAGATCCTTGGCTTTCTTTTAGTTGTTGGAGGTAAAGAGTGAAAGATGGGGAGTTGAGAGAGGGAACGAGTGTAAGCCTGAGTGAGTATTCTAATTGGTTTTTCCTAAGTGACAAGATACTCCCACACTGTCTCTTCTTCAAAATGAGGCTTTTCTGAATGGGAGGACGGGTCTTTTCAACCTTCACTATCCATGCATTAATCTTTTCGAGTCCATGTGTGACATTTATGGATAAAATCATAAAAAGTTGTGGACAGCGGTTCAGGCCCTCCTTCTAGCGCCAATTTGTTGACATCGCAAGTTTTCGCTATACCAACAATGGGAACTAACCCGATCATAGATCCCAATTAGATTTGCTTTCGTTTGGGATGGCTAGCTCTAACAGGTTTTAAAGGATCTTGTAAACTGTTAAGTTTGTTGAAAGATTGCTTTTGGGAGGAAGACTTCAATTAAATCAACAAATTGAAAATAGTTAACCTCTATGTATCAAATCCTACATACACTACTTCTAGCTACTCTAGTCTATCCTAACTATCCTAACCTATCTCGGAGGATCATAATGAAAGAGAGGTTAAACATCATATATAAATTCCAAGCCTAAGTGAATCAATTACTGGTTCACATAAGAACAAGGCTACATCAATTCTTAATTGCAATCCAATCATTCATATAGGAATACACATTCCTCTTTATGGAAGTAAAGCTTGCAATTGATGTCTAACATAGCTTTAATTCAGGTATTGCTTAAGAATTAACTATCATGAAGAATTACATTCAAACAACCAAGGCTAATTATAAGCTGCATCGTCATCAATTTGCACAAAAAAAACAAAACACATTTGTATTTATGATAGCAACAACGCTCTATCTCAAAACATAGAAAGAAAAGGATCTTACATCTAAAACAAAAGGATACTCATTGAACCAAATAGTCTCCTTTATTCAAAATAAATCAAAGTTGTTTTCTGCCAACAAAAACCCCCCATCTCCTATCCGTAGGTAATACTTATACACATGGAAATGACTCTCAGTCTTCCCTTCATCCTTTCGTCTTCTCCTTGTTCTCTTGAATATACAGATCAGAACAAGATTTAGAAGCTGAACATGACACCAATATTCATTATTTTCATCAATAGAAATACATCCTTACAAGAAAATACAATGGAGCTACAAAAAATACAAGTTTTCTCCACAAGAACACTAATAAAAATATATATATAGAGGCAAATTCGAATTGGTACTTATACAAAATGATTAGGAATCATTCCCCATGAAAGGAGGAAGCTTTCCCCACGAAAATCTCTTGATTAGTGGAAAACATTCCTAGATTTTCTCAATCAATGGAGTTCCACAATATTTTCCATAATTCCATAATATCTTGTTGACTTATTATTTATTATTGATCCCCTATAGTAGGGAACAAGTCCCTAAATTATCTCCTCCTCGAAATCTTCATAATCTCTCCAATATTCTCATAATATTCCACAAAAGTAAATAATATTAGGCACACATATCCAATTATTCATAAGCCTTCCTAATGAATATATTAAAGTTAACAATAAATTATCTAATGCAAAAAGAGAGGTTTAATGTGCTGAAGGATGGTGATAGGCCCTAAATTATTTTTTAATTAGAGGCATGGGCCATAATTTATGTGTAATTTAGAGGCCCATCATACCCCCCTTTTGAAAGTGTTGCTCACCCTCTGAGAAACTTAGTGACCTCATTGTGCGTCATCCATTGCCCTAGTGGCCTCGCTCTTGTGCATTAAGAATCTTGGCTGTAATTTCTGCAAGGACAAGCCTGAAAACACAATTATGCAAAGAAAAATCATTATTTATTGAGACCATTTTCTTTCCTTCTTGCCTTTTATTCATGATGGTTTCTTGAATATCAATTTGGCAAGGTCTTCCACACCCTTATTAACCATCTGCTACCTTGTTCTTCCATTTAGACACCTCTAACACCTTCAAAATGCATTTAGATGAGAACTAGGACATCCTGTAGTAATTCCTGTCAAAACTACAGGAAACCGTATTAAGACTACATGAAACCCATTTTGATCATAAATAATAGTTTGAGGTTAGCACAGACCATTACTTGACTTCCATGCCTTTCTCCCATTTTTATAACATCTTTTAGGTCTTGGACAAAAGCTAGAAAGAGATTAGAGACCTCTTGAAAACCTTGTTTTCATCACTACAGTTCGAGTTCTATTTTCATGGTGAATGCCTCATTTCCTTTCGTTACCTTCTTCTTCTCTCTTGTGGCCTAGTTGACTGCCTAATGGCCTTGGTGTTCTCTGAAAAAGCTCTGCCATATTGGGGTTTACAATAATTTATTCATTTCTTCCTTCTTGTAGAAACATTCTCTCTTCTTGTAGTAGTCATTCCTCCTCTTTCAAGGTCTTCTAACTGTGTGGGTGTGATGAGAAATGATGAAGAGGGATTGGATGATGATGCTAGAGCTCAAAGGGAGTAGTGTAGGTTTGTGAAAATGGAGAGGATGCTCCCTTTGTTTTTTTTTTCAAGAATGAAATGGGATGGATGAATGATGAATAGATAGTGAATATAAAGTGGATGGATAGCTTGGAGTGATGTGGTGACTTGGCCTTTGCAAAAATTTCTTCTTCTAACTATTTTCCTCATTCCTTGAAATCAGCAACCTTCATAATATGATGTTTCAACGTTGCATGAGTGAAGGAGTGAGCTGCAATCAACTAGTTGAAGGCAACTGAAACTGTTGACGCATCCTTAGCCTATAAAACCTCATCTCTCATGCAATGGCAACAAATTTCTAACTATAATATGCTCAATAGAAGAGGCCAAGAATATCTCATATGTGTACCTACCTGATGGCCTTCCTGTAGATGTTGTTTGTTGGAGAGTGAAATCCTTGCTTGTATTTGTTGCATGTGTTTTCCTCTTTCTTCTCTGATGTTGTTCCTTGATGCGTAGGTACTAGATGGTGATGCTGATGAATCCTCAACGTGTTGACGGGTTCCTTTTTATCAAATCCCCTAGGCATTTTCTTTGATGGATGGAGGGTTGTATAGGTCTTCTTACCAAATTTAATGAATGAGGAATTTTAAATGAAAATTCTATGTATACAATTCCTTTATGCTGCAATCTTTTTCAAGAAGCTAGAAGGCTTCTTTATATCCCTTTCACTTGGAGAAGTGGGGGATAGTTTAGCTCCTACCTCGTTATCACACTCTAATGAAGCTAACCTCCATTTTTTCCTTTTAAAACTTCTCACTACCAATTTTGTAGGTAATGTTCTGTATCCTGTAGGATTTTAGGGAATCCTATAGGTTTATAGGACAACAACTTGTATTGTCCATATCTCACAAACTATAGACCAGATTGACCTGAAACTTTCTAAGCATGTTGCCATCGTCATTATGGACCTCCCATAAAAAACGTTTGGTCAATGGATGCATGGATCTTGATCAAACTAAAAATGGCTAAAGGTGATGGAGGCCGTTTTCTTGGAAATCATGAACTGGAAATTGTTGAAATTTCTTGAGCATGTTACCATCATCCATATTCATCTCCCCATGAAACACCTTTTTAAGCGGATGCACGGATACCAAGAAAATGCAAAAATGGATGAAGGTGATGGAGGCCACTTTCTTCGAAACCATGCACTAGAATTTGTTGAAATTGCTTGAGCGTGTTACCATCATCCATATGCATCTCCTTCTAAAACAACTTGGAAAATTGCTCCATGGTTTTCAAGTTATGGCAAAAACAAATTTCTTCTCTATGTATTTTTTTGTCTTGTAGTAAAACAGACCATCCTGTAGTTTTTTAGGACATCAAGGAAAATGAGTGGTAGAAGCTTGAGAATGATGAGTGGATGGTGAAAATAGATAAGGGTGAGAGATTGAAATGGCCTAGGTTTTGTTGGAGCATTTGAGCGAAGTAGGAGAAAGTCAAAATTTGACTTCTTTTGAGTAGGCTTGACCAATTTTCCTTTTGGTACCAACTTGTTCTTGTTGCTTGCAAATGTTAAAGAGTACATGCACGCATGGAGAAAGGATTCTGTTTTCTTTTTTCTTTTTTTTTTCTTCTAGGCCTACTAGCCCCCTCAATGAGGTTTTCAACTAGTATGTCTTCCTAGGCTCCTCAAAGGAGGATTTCACCTAGGATCTTCTTTTTTCTTCTCTTTTTTTTTTCCAACCCATTGACTGCCTCATGGAGTTTTTCAATTAATGAGCCAATTTGAGCCACCTCTAAGGAGGTTTTCACCTTATATTTTTTTTTTCTCTTACTTTCATTTTGTTTTTTTCTTCCACCCTACCCTACGTGAAAAACAAAATCACTTTTAAGTATAAGAATACTTCCAATCAAGCCATCTGCACACCAAGATGACAGACAAAATGATGTGTAGGCTTGAAATGTATGCTTTGACATGTACCTCGACTTCAGAGACCAAATTATTTGACCTTAAAAGGGTCAAGCATAGTTGAAGAAGAGAGTGATGATCCATCTTGTTGATTTTCTAGAACAAAATTTTAATATAACTTTGATGTTGTGGTTTTATTGCTTATCTATATCATTCTTCATATCTTCTTCTACGATGACCTTCAAATCTTTCTCTTTTTCTTGGTTGATCTATTGAATACATGGAGGATTTGATAGTAACCATGAGGGAGCTTTCTCGATCTCTCATTTTGATGTCTGCTCTTCATCAAGTGTAGCCCATGATTCTGTGGTCTTCTCATTTGAATCTTCTTCTTCTCGATGTGGTCCTTCAATGATATCACGATAATCTCTTTTTTGCAATACTCTTCCTAAGCTATGGTGAATACCATTGATCTCAAGAGGAGATGTTTGGAAGTGTTGTACCTCAGCATTGTAAGTGGGCTAAGATATTTTATTGTGTGGGTTTGGAAATGCTGGTACACATAGTTGAGTGGCAGTGTATATTTGAGATGGATGTGGATGGGGTTGTGGTTTTGGTGGAGGTGAGTGGTAAGGATAACATGGAATTTGGTATGGAGGATATTGAGGAAAATATCAAGGATATCATGGATGGCTCCCATAAGTTCCTTTCCAACCTTGTTGCCATGATTGGTTTTGGGGGTTATACGGCCAATGTTGCCAACAAAAGCGTTTGCTCCAATTACTTTGAGGTGGATATGCATAACCTTGAAATTGTGAATTAGGCTCTTACATCATATTAGGCTAAATAGGCTACCATGGTCCTCTTGGAGCTACATAACATAACTGCATTGGCAATTGACTTCCTCCATTGTACTCTTTGTAAACTTCCTTCAACCTTGGTAATGTTGGAAAATGTTTAACATAATGTGATTTTGCAAAACAAATATTAGCATTTTATTTTCCTACATCTTGTATTCTTAACATTTCGACATCTTTTTTTAGATTGCTAAAAATTTGTGTTTTAAAATCATCAAGAAAATTTCCAGGTTTGGCTTGACTTACCGATCTTAATGTTGATTTACCTACTCTTATTTTTCCTCTTGATATGTGTTTTCATGTTTCACAAATTTCCTCAACTGATAATTGATATACATCATCTCTACTCATGAGATTAAGGATATCAATCAATTCATCCCTAATTGTTCTATGTAAGAGTGTTTTTAGTGTGTCAGATCCTAAATGATGTAGTTTTCCCCTCTTAACATTATACATGAACCTCTCTATTAGATCCTCTAGATTCCCATCTTCTTTTTGATTCATTCTAAATATTTCTTCTCTAATATCACGATATTTATATTTTTCTATAAATATCTTTTACATATTATTCCATGATCTTATTGAATTAGTTATTAAACTCCTGAACTATTTAAGAGCTTTATCCTTTAATGTTGCCAGAAACAATCTCAATTTTTGAGTTTTTAATAAGTAACCATAAGATGTACAAACAATTTTAAATTCAGAGAGAAAGGTTTCTAGATCCTCTGACCTTAGACCATGAAATTTTGAAAGAAAATATGGAGGGATGTTCTTCATGTGCACACTACCATCAGTATCTTGAATGGGAAATCCAAGAGGATCTTCCTCATTTTCATCATCTCTAGCCATTACTTCTACATTCTTTTCCATATTCTTCTACCCACAAAAGTGAATGGTGATATGGCTCTTATTGCACCATGTGATCAAATGGGGGGGCGAAATTTTGTTTTTCTTTTTATCATTGACTGGCAACTATAATGCAATGCAATTTTCTACTTTTGAAATTAAATATGCCTAATGAATTTTTTTTTTTTTTGTAAAAAGTGTAAAGACATGAATCAACTAGGGAAGAAAACAATGCATACTTTGACACCTCCGCAGAAAAGTGATGAGCCTTGGTATTGCAACAAGAATGTTGCAACTCCAAGACTACCGACTTTAATTATCAACTCGGGGTTTGTACAAACTTAAGAGGTATCGATACTATATGTGCAGCATACAAGATGTCCTTCCTTTGTTGTGATGAGGTAATGGGGTCTAAACTAATTGTAGAAAGTGAAATGTTCGAAATGGAACCTTAACCTATTGAGAGAAAGAACGTACAAGGAAAGGGACTTAAATCAAACGCTAAAACACACCATTTTCTAACTAACTTGTAAGAGGATTTGCTTCAAAAGAATGCTAAGTTAACATGTATGAAGTCCTACTATCCTAAACATGCATATTCAAACCATTAAACCTTCTACCGTTGTGAATGTAAATGAATAATTTTTTTTTGTTTTTGTTTTTGTCTTTTTTTCATGTGAGATTGTGAAAGCTAATCTCTTTTGGTGATGTTGAAAGTGGATTGTAGATGATGGTGAATGGTTGGAAGTCTTGGGAGATGAGTAGGGACCCTTTTCTAGCTTCCTAGAGGATTTTTCCTCAATTCAGCCTCAAAATAGGCTTTCCTGCAGGGTGCTACTGTGATTTCGTACACGATGTACTAAAAACCTACAAGATTGCCTGAAAACCAACAAGATACAGCTGAGAGCAAAATGATGGATGTTGAAGGTGATGGAAAGCTTAGGGAAGGTGGTTGGTCAACGGAATGAGTCAAGGGAGTGCCTGGGACAACAAAACTCAAAACCAAAGTTGGGATATGGATGGGCTTGCTCAAAAATTTTGTTATTAACTATGATGTCTTAGGTACCTATTCCAAGTGGAATCACTAAAAAATGCCTCTGCCAACCCATCTAAACAAATAAAAAAACATTACTAGTCAAAAATCTAGAAATTGGAGAACTAGTGAGCTAGTAAATCTAAAAGATGTCTAACCACGTCAAGTGAAAATGCAATGGGGTAGTTTTTTTTATGAACTAGAACTTTTTTTTGATCTAATGCAAGTGGAACCAACTTGATTGAAGCGTTTTAGCATGCTCTAAAAAACTAGAATAAATTTATTGTTCTTTGCTAAAAAGGAGGTGCAACAATCTAGATTTGGGAATAAGAAGACTAACCAAGCAGCTCAATGATTACTATGAACTTCCAAAAATTTTCCAAGGATGAAATAATGCTTGTGATCCTTTAAAAGAACTTACATATACCATTTAACTCAATCCTACAACAAGAAATCATTAATACTAAATATAAAAATAGAAAGAAATAAAACAAGACATGCATGTGAATAAGAAGTGAAAAGAAGGAAAGAAAGTGATACAAAAGGGCTCTAATGATATTGGGATGGGGAAGCCTAAGGAAAATCAGACACCTATGGAGGATAACAATATTTAGAAGCTGAACATAACACCAATCTTCATTATTTTCATCAATAGAATTACATCCTTGCAAGAAAATACAATGGAGCTGCCAAAAATATGAGTTCTCTCCACAAGAACACTAATGAAAATCTATATCTAGAGGCAAATTCGAGTTGGTACTCATATAAAATGATTAGGAATCATTTCCCATGAAAGGAGGAAGCTTTACCCACCAAAATCCCTTGATTAATGGATCTGGTCCCTCGATTAGTGGAACGCATTCCTAGATTTTCTCAATCATTGGAGTTCCACAATATATGGCATAATTCCATAATATCTTGTTGATTTATTATTCTTTATTAATCCTCCTATAGTAGGGAACAAGTACCTAAATTATCTCCTCCTCCAAATCTTCATAATCTTCCCAATATTCTCATAATATTCCACAAAAATAAATAATATTAGGCACAAATATGCAATTATTCATAAACCTTCCTAATGAATATATTAAAGTTAAAAATAAATTATCTAATGCAAAAAGAGAGGTTTAATGTGCTGAAGGGTGGTCATAGGCCTTACATTATTGTTTAACTTAGAGGCATGGGCCTTAATTTATGTCTAATTTAGAGGCCCATCAACAATTTATTATAGAAACAAGTGAGGTGAAGAATATATTATGGCATTTGCTGGAACATGGTGTCATTCGACTGAGTACATCTCAATGTGGGTCACCAAACATCATTGTGACGAAGAGGGATGGGACTTGCAAGATGTGTATAGATTACAAGGCATTGAATAAAATCACGCTTAAGAACAGATACACCCTACCTAGGATATATGATCTTGTAGATCAGTTTTAGTAAGAAAAATAATTCACTACATTGGACTTGAAGTCTGGATATCACCAAGTTCGATTCAAAGAAGAAGATACAAGAAGATTGCCCTCAAAACAAGGAAATGTTTGTATGAGTGGTTAGTCATGCCATTTTGCCTATGTAGTCCACCAATGACATTTATGAGATTAATGAATGATGTAATGTGCCCTTTTATAGATTCGTTTTTTATTGTCTATCTGGATGATATACTAGTATATAGTCGTACCTGGAGGAGCATATTTCAGATTTGATGAAAGTGTTGGAAACATTGAAGAAGCACTAGTTGGTAGAAAATCTCAAGAAGTGTGAGTTTGTGAAGTAGTCCTTGATGTATTTAGGGTATGTGATCGGTGGAGGGGAATTGAAGATAGATCCTTCCAATACGGAGGCCATAATGAAATTTCCCATGCCTACTAATGTTTTTGAGGTCAGGTGTTTCATTAGGGTAACACAATACCTAAGGAAATTCATAGCCTCGTTTTCAGTGGTAGCAAAACCGCTCCACACCATAGCAGTAAGTGACAAAACATTTTAGTGGGAGAGAGGTCAGCAGAGGGCTTTGAAGGAGTTAAAGAAGAATATCAGTGAAGCACTAGTTCTAGCATTCCCAAACTTGCAACGACCTTTCAAAGTGGAGATAGATGTGGGTAGGTATGTAATGGGAGTTGTCTTAATCCATGGAGCAAGGTCTGTATGTTACCATTCTGAGGTTTTTTATGGGGCAGTTCTTAACTACCCAACTTGTCATGGTGAAAGTTTTGAGGAAGTGGAAGCACTATCTAATGGGAAAGGAGACAGTAACCAACACAAATCAGAAGTCATTATAGTACTTGGAGGTGCAAAGTAAATTACAACAGACCAAGAATTACAAGTGGATGGGGTTTTTATAGAAGTTTCATTTGGTGATCAAGTATAAGAAGGAAAACACAAACAAGTTGGCCAATATTCTTTCAAATCCACCTACATCAAATATTACATCTTTGGGGACTCTTGTGTGAATGGAGCCATTCACCCAGGATGCATAAAAAGAGGCATATTTACAAGATGTGGACTTCAAGGAGGTGTGTCAGCAATTACAAAGTCAGAGTCATGTGCATGATTGCGATAACACCATTAAATACCATCTCCAGGATGGGTTACTCTACAGGATGAATAATCGATGTGTTCCTATAGGTGAGTGATTATACTTGATTAAAGAGGCTCACACCTCTAAGGTTTCAGGGCACTTTGGTGTAGGGAAGACCATGGATAAATTGCAAAGGTATGTGTATTGGCCCAATATGCAAGAGAAGGTAGCAAGGTTCATGAGAGGATGCATTAATTGGTATACAAGCAAGCCTAGAAACAAGAAATAGGGTCTATCATCCCTTACATGTACCTACAGGTACTTGGGAAAGTGTCTCCATGGCTTTGTGGGAGGTTTACCGACAACCAGGAAGGGACATGACTACTTGTTTGTGGTAGTTTAAAAGTTCAACAAGATGTTTGTTCTGATGCCCTAAAAAAATACCATCAATGGACAAGCTTGTTCTTTGTACATGCTTGGGTGCACTTTGGGATACCAAGGAGCATAATTTTAGACATAGATACAAGATTACTCAGTGCATTGTAGATGACATTATGGGACAGTATGGATACAAAGTTGAAGAGATCTACAATATTCCATCCACAGACAGATGGGAGGACATACGTAGTCAACAAGACTTTGGTGTGGCTTCTAAGAGTATACAACTAGTAGCATTTGAAAATGAAGTATAATACAACATTCTTATAACAGAGAAGTCCACACTTCTACACAAAAGTCCCCATTTGAGACTTCTTTTGGATATTTTCCACCTTCACCTTTGGATATTACATATGGGAAGAAAGGAGAGAGGGAAGATCTTACAGGAGATTCTTTTAGGGCTGAAAATTTATAGATAAGATCAGGCATATCAATCTACACATACATGAAACATTGCAAAAGTCACAGGAGAAGTATAAATCCATGCATGATCATAACAGAACAGAAAAATCATTTAAGGTGAGAGACACTGTAGGGGCCTGGTAAGAAATCAAGGCTCCCAGGTATGGTCCCTTTGATATACTCAAGAAGGTGGGTGATAATGCCTATAAACCTAGTTTACCACCATATATGTACATTTACTCATTTCTCAATGTAGAGAATATGAAACTCTATGAGCCTTCCATGCTAGACGAGGAAGTGGAACAAATCCTACCTTCTGTGGAGGATTTTGCACTAGATTCTTAGGAAGAGATGACAAAAGATATCGTTTTATAGAAGAGGTCCAAAACTACAAGACATAAGTAGGACGACCTTTAGCATATTGGATTGAAGGGAGAACTTTCGAGAAAAGCTAAATGGTACAACAGAGAGAAGGTGGAGGACAAATTTCCTCACCTTATCTAGTAAAATGTTTTAGGGACCAAAATCCTCCAAACATGGCAAGTTATGATTTGAATTGGACCACTGTATTGTTTTTCATCCATTTCTATGCATTTGGAGTGGAAAAAAGGGAGCAATGAGCTCATGGGGCTGTTTTTAGGTGAGACCCAGTTTGGTGAAACGACGTATGAAACATCTTGGGAACATTTTGAGGCATCAAATGATAGTTTTTTGGGATAAAAATTTTACACTTTAATGTGGCACCTTTTCATACTATTCTAAGTACATATACCTCTACAGCGATGCAAGAAGCATGCTAATCAGAATCCGTATGCAAAAGTTATGCCACTCAAAAGTTGACCTTGTTGTTTTCACACCTATAGTTCGGGAGGATGCCGCGTCAACCCCCATTAATCATGTAAAATGGGCTAGCCATGGGTTTTTGATGTAAAATAGTCTAGAAGAGCTTATTTTATAACTCTAGTTAATATTTGATGTAGTCAAACTTAACCACTAGTAGACTACCGGGTTCAATTATAACCGAGCCACTAGGAGGAAGAGGCATTCCATTCTTTCGAGAGAATTTTGTTCCATAGATGAGAGAAGATATAAATGAGAGATTGGAGGTAGAGAACAAGGAGAGAATTTTTGCATTGCAGCACACCACAGACCATAGGCATTACTTCTTTGTACTTAAACCCATATTTCCTGACAGAGAAAGAGCGTGAAGCAACCCTGCCTTCCTGCTGAGTTTTCTCTCGAGAGGGTTTCCCATGGAGCATATCTTGTATCTTTTTTGTATGTGAGATTATATTCTCATTATTTACTTTTATGCATAATTTATATTCGCATGCATGCACTAATTACAGTTACATCTACAGATCTCAAAGTTTTAATAAAACTGTAAAATTGTAAAATTTCAGTATTTTAATATATTATTATCAGATATGTTGGGACGAAATGTGTAGTTGAATATACATGGTAGTTTACAGATCACATATGGCATGTGTAATCATTATCAACGTACTAAACATATCACAAATCTACACTAGAAGTAAGATAGTCAATGAATGAGAACTCCTCAAATAATGTGGAAAACGTATCCACCTTTGTTAAAGATGCAACTTGCTTCTACTTCTTGTTTAGGCAAGTTCATCCTTCTTCTTGGTGCCATACATGGGCTCCTTATTTTATTTATTCTTTCCATTGGTAACAAAAACAAGATTTGCCTCATCCTCTCCATGTTGTTGGTTGGTATAACTTGAGTCAGGTATCAACTCCTCTTGCATGAAATCCTCCCAAAGTCTATCCTAACCAGGAAATTTCTCCCTTACCACAATTCCAGATACAAATTTATCCCGAGGTTTAGAGAATCCATTTAATGCTACCATAACCAACTCATTGTCATCATTTTTTTGTCTAATGACCCCTCATTCATCACGAACATGAGATACTGTGGTGAGGTATGAGGTGACTTCATATATATTCAACATCTTAGTGTTCTTAAATTTCTCTCTCAAGAGAAATTTTAGGTTTTAATTTGAACTATGGAACTCCTTACAAAGAGAATGTTGTATTTCCTTTGCATGTGTCTTACTTGTGACATGAGAAATCACATGGCATTTGATGGAATCAATGATAATTTTTTTGGCTTTCAAAATTTTCCTATTATAAGTAGTCATTGGTACCACATCTATATGAATAACCTAGGCCTGATTGAGGATGTACGACACTTCATTTTCCTTTAGAATAAGATTGATCCTTTCTTTCCATGGGAAAAAATTACTTTTCCCCTCTAATCTATCCTCAAATATCAAATTAGTATCCATGAAAAAAACAAGAAATCCTCCTCCTTTGATGAACAAAATTGATTTCTAAGTACTATGCGATTATTTAATCAGTATGAGTGACCAAGATCTCATACCATGTGAGAAAATACACTCAGAAGTTAACTAACAATCTAGTAATCTCTTGTTCCAATTTTGTCCAACAATTTGTCTACACAGAGATAATTCTTCCAATATAAATTACTCTGACAATTTGCATACAACCTCACAATAAGAGGTCTAACTTTTATGAACAACATCATAGAAGACAAATATGAACAAGAAAACAACAAATTATGAACAAAAAAGTCATCAATAGAACTTAGAATAATTTCACAAACTATCTCTAGAAATATCCAGGAGGGAAAACTAGTGCAGGATGCAGATTTTATTACTCTTTCAACTCTTAGGAAAATCTCTACAATAGATAATTCAACAAAATTTAATAACAAGTTATCTCAACACTTTCGCAACCCCTTATCTCAAAATTCATGCCACAAATTATCCTCATATTCCATGAAAAAATCTACCCAAATCTTCATACAGCTATAGACCCAGCTACAACATTAAATGTAGTAGTTATACCTAGAATTTTGTTCCCAAAAAGTAACTCAAATCTATATAAAAATGAGTACCAGGACAAATACGAAATCTACCATAATTTTTGTGCATGAATAATAGATAAAATGGAATAAATGACTTATGATAAATTCATTTTATGGTATCATTTAATGTTGTGTATGTTCCTCTTAGGCTGGGGTCTCTTCCTTGATTTGTGTGCCACTTCTTCTATTAGGAAATAATTTATCAACTACCTTGAAATCTGTGTGTCTTGTTGTATTCACCTTCTCCTCATATCAACCTCTCCTCTTTGCCTCTGGTGTCTCTGACACTATTCAAGAATGAGATCTCCATGGTATTTTTTCCACTTAAGAAGTCAAATGGGTGTATGTTTTGACCTTCTAGCTAGCCTCCAAGATCAGTGGTTGAGATTTTATCTTAAATCATGATTATGATCCAATGGTTTTGTTTTAATATTTCATTGGATTCACTTAAACTGCATTTTATCTCATAATTTTATATCTCATAATTTTAATTCATTTAGAAACCTCTCTAGGATATTCTCCCACATGCTAGCCCCAAGCAAATGTAGAAGATGTTGAGCCAATTATTTTTTCCTAAAAAGGGGCAATCAACTACTACACATTAATTCATCAACGCGATGTTTCATTTTTCTATTTCAAGGTTATCAATAAAATTTATGCAGAGAAATGTTAGTATGACTATCTATTTCTATCCTACTAAAAAGAAAAGCTATAATACTAAGGAAATCAACTCAGAATGTAGTTTCTAATTATAACCAATCATTCAAAGCTTTAAATTTTAAATGCTTCTAAGGAAACAACAAAAGAAGATCTATTGGATACCAAACTATTTCTTAAGGAACAAAAACTACAAAATCTAAAACTAATACTACAAAATCATATTACCAAAAGAGACTAACTAAATGGAATGACAACTTCTGATAATCTATAGAAGCAGAAAGGAGGAACACTACTCTCAACAAATTAACCACAACAGATCTATTCTATAATGATTTCAATAAACCTGATCCAAATAGGGCATTAAATTTAATAAACGATCAATGATAAATGAAGAGAAATTATGTGAATAGGAACAACTTAAACAATAGAATGAAACACCAATTTAATTATACAAGATAAGACAATGTTGGTTCTAGGATCAGGCCCAAATCCAGAATTGAAGAGAATCAAAAGAACATGTTAACTTCAATCAATAAGCGCTTCTATTCAAATATGGAAAACCAGTGACAGTCAATATCTTCAAAGGTTTGAGTTTATGTCAAAGAAATATTACAACTTGAACAACTAACCCCTTTCAAGGCCAAATGAAATTTTTTATATTACATCAAGAAACGATAAGGACAAAAACCTATTTCTAATAATCAGTGATCCTCAGAATCTAAAGATTCTTAGAATGCTTATTTAAGCTACAAAGATCTTTAATACGTCAGGAGGATCAGGCCGGGAGCTTCTCTTCAATTGATTTACACCAAACAGAGTATACCAACATGACTCTACCAGATCTCTTATGTCCATTCTAGGAAGTAGCAGGAAACACTAATCCATCAATAGGTTTCTGCCTAGAATAAGAATCCATGTTAAGTAAATATCACTTTATCGGTCAAATCCATTCATAAAACAATAATAAAATAAGTGCATACAAAACACTACTAAAATCCATACTACATAAGTTATGATGATATATTTACAATAAAGTCTTAGAAAATAGTATGAAAACTAAGAAGTAAGGCACGAAATTTTTGACAATTATTAGGCCCAACCAAAGACACTTATCCTAGATAATTATAACATAATTTTTATGTGAAATATAATTCACATGTTCACCTAGTGCTAAATTTGAGTACCTAAATAATGTAATTACTTTAGAATAAAATTAGCCTTGTAGAGAACACATTCTTCTTGTGAACCACCATTTTTTTTAAATTTATAAAGCCAATTATATATATATCTATATCTCTATATATATATATAATATATATATATATATATATATATATATGGAATTAATTTGATCCATGTAAGATATTGGTGGCCACCACCTATTCGACCTAGACGTCCATTTGGTTTCATCATTTTCCTTGATTATAGAAAAAAGTATTATTTTTAGCAATTTTTCAGATCTCTAACTTTCGAGCTACCTTGACCCCCTAAATGACACTTTTTTTAGGTGCGCAGTAGGCCTACTGCCATGATCATAGGTAGATGTTTGTTGTAAATATTTTGGTACTTAAAGATATATTTCTAATGAGGTATCAAATGTGCCAAACATAGATCATATGACCAAGTTACAAGCTTGGGAAGTTGGTTTTCCAACTAACCTCAACATGGCGCATAAACTCTTGGCTTTCCATCTCATAGGGTTAGGGGTTTTGTTGTTTAAGGTTTCCTTTTATCATTCAACAATAAAAGGGCCCTTAAACCTCATTGTAACATAGTTTAGAGGCATGTAACCACCACATATCTTCTGAGAGCTAAGCTACCATTGCCCGAGCTAGTTTACTTCTATGATGTATGTAAGCTTTTCTCAGTTCTTTGATATTAATAAAATAAATATTTATTTTTGTTACATCTCTATGTTTATGTTTACATATGTATTATATTTCATTTTTGCATAAGTCTTGATCAGTGATATCAAATCAGTCTATTCTTTCTCTATTTTTTTGTGCATGTCCCCAACGAGGTCGGGGTATAAGGAGATAGGGATTGTACTAGTTGAACCTTTGCAAGATAGACTTCATCAACCTCAATGACCTCCCATGGCAGAAGAAAAAAAAAATGAGAGAACAATACATCATTTCAAAATATTTATTGAAGAGGCCCTCGAGCAACAAATGAATGAGATGATGGATAACTTTTCCCATACCCTTCTATCGATACCCACAAGGAATGCATCTTCATCCACCAGCTACCCAAGAGGTGCCACTCTCTTTAAGTGACAACTCAACTTTGGCATTCCCATAATTGAAGGCTAGATAGATGCATATGTTTTAGATAAATGGTTAAATCTATTGGAAGGATATTTTTTGTTCATGATTTTTCGAATAGGGAGAAGATCAACTTTTCCCTCTTCAAAGTTAGCCCCCATGTCAAGGACTAGTGGGAAACTTACTGTGATAAGAGGGATGAGAGGGAACCCTCATTTTTCTCATTTTCACCGACTTGGAATTATTTCTTGTATTCCATCAAGGAACAATATTAACCTATGAGGAGATATGAAGATAAGTACATGTAATGGACTATGTTGCGGTAACAAAGGGGTAATATATGCATGCACTAATGAATATTTTACATAACCTATGCATAAAGTTGGGTATCACATATTATGAGAAACATCTGGTGGTCAAATACCACAGTTGTTTGCAAAAATACATTTAGGAGGATATGAAGTTCATGGAAATCTCCTCGCTTGGTCCAACATACCGAAATCTTGCCAATATTGAGTATAAATTCGAGCAGAAGAAGCGATATTTTGGATCTACAAATCCAAAGCAGAGAAAAGGCAACCCCAAGCCATAGATAAAAGGATAGAGGCGGACCTCAACCACCCAGGAAAAATCCTTGAAGCCACAATCCAAGAATAACAGGAAGGTGAAGAAAGACACCAACAAGTGGTGCAAGTTCCATAAAAATCGCACTCACAACATGAACGAATGTTGCAAAAAGAAAGTGTTGGTAGTTGAGCTAAAATACCTAGACATGGGTGCCTTCTTTGATTCTGAGTTAGAAAATGACAAGGGGATTGATAAGGGAAAGAAAATCATTAACTCAAAACCCATTGTGGTGATAACCACCACCAAGCTCCGAAAGGTAGAACCTAAGGATCTAGAGGAGGTGGGAACCTCCTTCACCTGTAGATGTGGGTAAAGGGTTCACTTTTGCAATTCATCATTGATTGTAGTAGTGAGAAGAACCTAATATTAGACAAGGTCATTAAGATATTGAAGCTGCTAATAATTCCACAACGCAAATGTATACTATCAGATGCCTCCACCGAGGGCAAGATCTCTGTGTCAACCAATAGTGTTTCCTGCCTTATAGCATTAATCCCTTTGCAGATGAGGTATTGTGTGATGTTTCCACTCTGGAAGTTTGTGAGGTTTTATTAGGTAAGCCATACCTATGGAAGCATCATGTTGTATATGAATCCATACCTCATTCTATTATTATTACTTTGGGTTAGAAATTGTAAAGGATACCAAAGGTATTACTTCATGAATCATTTTCGTTGATATCTTCCAAATAATGTAGTAAGATCATTTCCAAGACCAGGAAATTTGTCTTCGTTATGGTTCATCCTCAGAGTAAGAGGAATATTGTAGCCACATCCACAAACTCTAGACATGGTTTCACTGCACGACAAAAACAAATGGACAAGATGGTGAAGGAGTACAATGACATATTCACCACACCCACGTGGATACCCCTACATTTTCAGATCAAGCACTCCATCGATATTACCTCAGGCATACCAATACCTAATGGATTGATCTACTAATGCTTTGTTCTAGCGAAAAATGAAATCAAGAGGAAAATTGAGGAGCTATAATAGAAAGGGAACATCAGACCACGTTACTCACCCTGTGGGACCCCGATCCTATTGGTACAAAATAAGAACAAAACCTTGAGGATTTTTATTGACTATCAATAATTTTATAAGATCACTCTCCAGAATAGGCATCTAATCCCATAGATTGATTACCTTATGGACCAACTGAAGGGGGCCAAATATTTCAACAATATTTACTTGAAGTCCAGTTATCATCAGGTATCAATTGAATTCTCTGATGTGTGGAAGACTTCCTTGAAATCCAAAGAGGGCCTTTTTGAATAGATGGTCATGCTTTTTGAGTTGACAAATTCCCCCATAACTTTCACGAGGCTGATGGAAAAAACATTTTGGCCCTTAACCAACTCGATCATGGTATCATATATAGATGACATCCTAATCTTTAGCTAGAGCTGGGAAGAGCACCTACACCATATTCGAAAGGCCCTCCAAACCCTATGATAACGCAAATTGTGTGCCAATTTGGAGAAATGCACTTTTGGTATGACCCAAGTTCAATATCTAGGGTATTCTTGTAGCGGCTACAACCACCCTCCAAAATTTTACCTTAGCCCATTTTGGAGCCTCCGTACCAACCTTACACAACACTTTGTGTTTCTTCATTAGGTACACAAGCTTCAGTGTTTTTCATGCACACACACAGCCTATCGAGCACAATCTAATCCATTCTCCTCACACATTGTTCACCTGGAATTTATCCAGTTGCAGGTGTTATCACTCAGGTTGTCCCTAAGCTCCTGAAGGGATATGGCCGAGGTAACCACAAACCAATCTTTGGATTATAGGTTCTATCCCACCTGCAATCAGAGAGGGCTCTCTCTTGATGATTTAGCTTTGTTGATGATGATTTTAGGCTAGTTATTGGGTTTAATGGGTTTTGTTTATGTTTGGGTGGTATTTTGATGGAAGGAGGATGCTTTCAGGTAGAGAGGCAATGCATAGTCTGATAAGTTTCAAACCATTGGGCATGGAGTCGAGGAGTAAAACTGCTGGTGCATTTTCTTGGTCACAAGAGGAGAGAGGGGCAAGGTAACTGTTCATGAAACAAACTTGAGTTTAAATGAAAATGGATTGTAAGCTAAGGAATGGGAGGCAACAAAGAATCTCCCAAACATCGTTAGCAAAGGGAAGATAAATGAGCCCTATCTGGGAGCAGCTAAGAATTCCTAGGTAACAGTCATTTATATGTGAGATAGAGCAAACATGAGCCATAAGGAATTCATATTTATGCCTAAATCAAGAGGAAAACATTAAGAAGCCACAGAAACTAAGCATAGAGTGCAGGTAAGCAAATTTTAAACCAGACTTTTGTTCTGCAGCTTAAGCATATGTGAAATTGAAAACAACAAAGGTAAGGAATAGTTATTGATTCATAAAACAACACAGGATTTCCCTCATTCAATCTTCAGAAACATTTACAACACATGAGACAGTTCATTCTCCAAGCTTATCAGCAGTCTTTGATTATAGAAAATTCTCAAATATACAGTGTGAGTCTCTCCTTAAGCAAGACAACCAACCAACAATCACCAACCCTCATTACATTGTGAGGGCGGTCTCTATAGGTAAAATATCCAAAAGTATTTATTACAGCTGAGCTAAACAGGTCTGCGGGAAAAGATTTTAAACCTAAACTTGTGCTGAAATTAAATGCAAATGAAATATATATTGAGCTGTGCTAGAAGTAGCTTGATCAAAAAGAGTTAATGTAGTGTCCTCTGTGACTTGGTGCAATGCTTTTGCAATAATTGTGCTTTGAGCTTTGGTCCACTGATCTTATGTGAGTTTGATGTGCAGTAAGTGTGATTTGAGAGCTCTTTAATGGCATCTATTGTTTTGTTGACTTTGCTAGAGGGTTCTTTAATGCTTTATCTGCTTCGAGCACTGAGAAAATCCCCACTGATACACTTTTCCGAAACACTGATGCTCTTTGGCGTTAAATTGGGCTTCATCTCCCCTGATATTCTTTGATAATTGAATCGAGACACTCTCTCTCTCTGTTGATATGTTAAAAACTACAAAATCGGACCTTTTCTGCCCTTTTCGGCGCATAAACAACTGAGGAATCAAAAGATTCCCCAAAGATTCCCCAATTTGGCCCATTTCCCGTAGCGATGCGCGATTAGCGCTAATCGCGCATCGAAAACTGCCTCAGAATTTCATTCTGGGCCTCTAAAGCTCTGATTTTGCACTTGCGCGTTTTTCTGGCGGGTGACGTCAGTGGTACGATGGTTGACGTCAGCAGTGGGGGACCCGCATGTACGGTGATGACGTTAGCGGGGTGACGTGGCGATATGGTGGCAAGAGGCTAACGCAGGCAGGAAGGGGTGAGGTGGCGGAGACGTGGCAGGTGACGTGGTGCTTACGTCACGCAAGGGGAGGGTAGTTTCTAGTTTGTGGTGCACCGCTCTTGCTCCTGGGCGGTATTGGAAAAGGGGGCTCTGCCACAGCTGGGAGGGTGACGCGTGGCGGGAGTACGATGACAAAACCGCTGATGTCCTAGGCACTAACCATCGACAGCTCGGGGCATGAAAAGACCCGCCTACCGTAGATCTCGGGCGTGCTAGATCTGACGGCTGGCGGATAAGGAAAGGTGGCGGATGGATAAGAACGGGGCCCACACGAATTTATATTATGCCACGGGGGTTTAGACTTTAGGTTTGCGGGTTTTGGGATTATGTCCGAGCGGGGGCAAATATTTATATGCGGGACTTTAGGATAAGGGCAGAAAGACGGTTTTGTGCATAGGAAGGAGGAACTTAATGCATAGGAGGGGGTCCTTTGCATTGGGAGTTTGAGATAAGAGGAGGGCTCTTACTAAGTTTGAGATAAACTTAGCAATTCCCAAGTGTTACTTTATGGTTATTTTTCAACCAGGGGGAGGGGATAAGTATATAGGGGAGTCATTTAACATAATTTTAGTAGGGGAAGGGGAAATAGATAGGGAGCTATACAGTAAAGTTAGTAGTTAATATGACAAGTGATAAGAAAGTGCTAAGTATGTGAATCTTAGGCTATTAGGGGAAAACTGTTTCACGAAAGAAGTATGATCATTCCTTGAGTAAATCAGATCTTTACCAAGGAAAATTGATATGAAAATGATGAAACTAAGAGATATCAAGCAGATGTTGACCTCTTTCGGGAGGTTAGTGAATGATTTGGGGAATGAGGAAGAAGGGGAAAGTTATTCATGCCTTGCCTGAGCTCCTCCATATGAAGTCTGCATGATAGTTGTGACCTGAACAAATATGACACTTGAAAACATGAAATGGATCACAAATCAACATTCTGCAACCTCAAAACTACCTACCCTGCCTACTTACCTAGCATTTTCTCTTCTTTTTGGTTTGGGTGCACTTAGACTTGCAAACCCATCTTTTCAATTTTTCTTTTACTGTCCTCCTATCTATATCTACACTTATTTCATCCAGGGGCTCAGATTAAGTTGTTGAGCACCCTTGCTTCTCTACCTGTCTAGGAATCTACCAAGATTAAGCTGTTTGGATAGATATTCATTCTCTATATTCTAAAACAGGAAATTGAAACCTAGGGAGACCAAGATTAATCTGTTTGGACCTCCCTTTAACTGAAAATTCTTCAAAAATGGAATAGTACATCAAAACTGGAACACAATAGTGGCGCTTGAACTGGCACACTCTCATGGCCTCTTCTTTGGCCTCTGTGGTAAATATGGAAAATTGCAGCATGCAAAGTATGACATATTTGGCATGTAAAAATGTCAATCATGAAAGATGAGTAACCTGCTGCAGCAGGAGGCTAATAGTGGCTCACTTGGGGATGGCTTTTCCTTGTGAAAAGTCAAGAACAGCAGGTCAGACTGCCTTGATCTTCTGTTGTTGCTGTAGATTGAAGTTTCCTAGTGCTGACTGTTAGATAATTGTAACTTTGGAATGAAAAAATCACTTTCCATCAACTGAATTGCTTGTGAACTGTGTAGCACTACCTGCTTTCTTCTGTGTGCTCTATCATTCGAACTGTTACACAAAATAAAACAAAATGCTGATATATACAAACTTTTTGTACAGAAATGATGATGCTGGGTTATTCTTAACAAAAGGGATCATGATAATGCTTTAGCATTCGGCCATTTACTGGGCCCTCTTCAGGTGTGCTACCATCTTCAGATTTTAGGAAATATGTGTTGTTGCCTTGCACTGCGCTGATAATGAATGGACCCTTCCAAAGAAAATAAAATTTTGCATGTTTTCCCTTGTCTTCTCTTCGTGAATCCCACCTTAGAACTTTGCTGCCAACACAAAAATCCTCAGCCTTGGCTCTCTTATCAAACATCTTTTTGAGCTTCTCCTGCAAAATCTAAGCTCTGTCATACACTCGCTCTCTGGTTTGCTGAAGGTGAATGGTTTGATTAATTCTTCTTTTAATGTCATTTGGTTCAGCTTGAATCTCTTGTAACAGTTTGATAGTAGGAATGCCCAAAGATGAAGGAAATCTAGCTTCCATGCCATATACTAGCTCATAAGGGCTCATCCCAATGGATTTCTTGGTTGAAAGTCTGTCTGCCCACAGGGCATTTGTGAGCTTCCTATGCCAGTTCTTTTTGTTTTCTTCCAGCACTTTCTTTATGATGTTGATGAGGCTTTTGTTGGATGATTCAGCCAGGCCATTACCTTGAGGGTAGTAGGTTGTAGAGTGGCCCAAGGTAATGTGGAATTTATGGCAGAAGTTGGTCATTTTTTTGGATTTGAAGGCAGCAGCATTGTGAGTGATGATTTTCTCAGGGCAGCCAAATCTGGAAAGGATATTGTCATCAAGGAATCTGATAATAGTGGAGTCATTATCTTGCCTACATGGGATGGCTTCAATCCACTTGGTGAAATAGTCGGTGGCTGTTAAAATACACTTGTGCTGGCCTGAAGAGGAGGGATGGATTTCACCTATGAAGTGAAGACTCCATTGTTGAAAAGGTTGTTCGGTTCAGATGGGCTTAAGGGGTAAAGGCAGCAATTTTCTTTTCCCTTCAAAGATTTGACATTTGTGACATGAAACAACAAATTTCTTGACATCTCCAAATAGAGAGGGCCAACAATAGCCAGCCCTTAAAATATTGTCAGCAGTGGACTTCCAATATAGATGCCCTCCACAGTCCCCTGCATGGAACTCTTTAATGATGATGTTGGTTTTGTTTATGGTTAAATAGTTTAGCAATATTCCTTCATGATTTTTCCAAAACAGGGCACCATCTAGGACACAAAACTTTAGAGCTTTCATTTTCAAAAATCTTTTCTTGGTTCTGGACAACCCTGGGGGAGCACACAGGTTTAACAATACATAGCAAATATCAGCATACCATGGGGATTGCAAAAATGTTTCACTGATCTATGGAGTCGCCAGCTCCTGTTCATTGTCTAGGTGGTTGATGTCTAAGGCTTGAAAATTTGTTTCGAACATTAGCTTGGCCAAACCTTGTCCCTTTATCAGCTTTGTGGGTTTTATCTCAATGTCATATTCAAGAATACTGGCAATCCATTTGCCTCTTTTTCCTTCTAGCCCCTCTTGAGTTAATATATCTTTTACAACAGAGTTCGGGACATAGGAAATCACATGTGAATATAGGATATAAACTCTGAAGTCTTTGATGGCTTTAACAAGGGCATAGGCCTGCTTTTCCATGATTTGGTATTTCAAGAGTGCATTTCTTAAGGCTCGGCTAAAAAATGCAATGGGCTTTTCATTTCCTTGGTCATCTTTTTGCAAAAGGACAGCCGCTATAGTGTGCTCAGATGCAAAAGAAAAAATGATAAAATCTTTGTCAAATTGTGGACTTGTGAGTACAGGCATTTGAGTCAGGGCAGCTTTGATACTCTCAAAATCCTGCTTGGTTTCAAGAGACCATATTACCTTAGCATCCTTTTTAAGCATGTTGCTTAACAGTATTATCAGTTCAGCTAAATTTGGGATAAATCTCCTTAGGAAATTGATCTTTCCAAGGAATGCTTGCAACTGTTTTATGTTTCTTGGGTATGGAATTTGAAGGATGGCTTGGATCCTTTCCGGATCAATTCTAATACCATCTTTTGAGATGATGTGGCCTAGCAACTTACCCTCCTCAAGGCCAAACAAGGACTTCTTGGGGTTCAAGGAAATGCCATATTTCCTACATGTCATGAAAATTTGCCTTAAGTGGTTGAGGTGCTCTTGATCAGATTTAGAGAAAGAGGTTAAGTCATCAAGATAGACAACAAGGAATTCATGGATTTCCTTGGAAAATGCAATATCCATTGCCCTTTGAAAGGTGGCACCAGCGTTCTTTAGCCCAAAAGGCATTATAACATACTTAAATGTTCCCCACGGTGTGGTAAAGGCTGTCTTGTCTTGGTCATCTGGGTGAACAAGTATTTGATCGAAACCTGAAAATCCATCTAGTAAAGAAATTCTAGAGGAACCCACTACTCTTTGTAGGATGTAGTCCATTTTAGGCAAAGGATAGTGGTCTTTTAAAGAGACCTGGTTTAAGTTTCTTAGGTCTACACACAGTCTAATCTCCCTTGATTTTTTCCTTGTGGGGACCAGATTGGACACCCATTCAGAAAATCTAATGGGTGCTATGATACTTGCTTCAAACATTCTCTTCACCTCCTTCTCAATGAGGGGAAGAAGCATAGGGTTTATTCTTCTAAGTTTCTTCTTGAATGGTTTTTGATTTGGTTTTAAGGGAATGGTATGTTGAATCACTGAGGTGTCATAGTACTTCAAGTCCTCATAACTCCAAGCAAATACATCTTGGAACTCTTTTAACAAATCCACATACTTTGGTTTTTGATCAGGGGGCGGATTTTTGGACAATTTCATCATTCTGGGCTTCTCTGCTGTCCCTATGTTGTGTTCTTCTATAGCAACATCTAAAGGCTCCATTTTTGGCTTTTTGGGCACATCATTGTCATCAAACATGTCTTCTAATGGAGTAAGGCCAACAGGTAAAAAGTTATTCTTTAGATCAATAAACTCAGCCTCTACTTTGGCTGCTTGCTCTAAATACATTTGTCTCAGCTTTTTTATGTTGGTATTATCAAAAACAGTTGGATTCAGGATTTGTTTTGCTGTTGCAGCTGTTACAGCTTGCCGATTTTCATTTGTTTGTTGTTGTGAATCGTTCATGGCCTCCATGTCAATGTTTGAATTTGAAAACTCACCCTCAAGAGTGAGGAAATTGTTAATTTGGGCATCATTTTCAAATACTTGCCAATCTCTAATACTTGCAGTAAAATGGTGATTTGGCTCAAACGGAAGTTTGCATGCGCTAGCAAAAGTGGCTAGGCTGTGTGCATGAATATTATGGTTTCTAGAAATCTTGGCAAGCTCGGACTCAGTGAAGATATTAAGTATTTCTGTGGTAGCAGTTCTATAGGCCCTCATTCTATTGTCATTAGTAACAAAGTTACCTTTCATTTGTTGTATGATTAGATCAGAGTCACCTAGAATGGACACTTTTGCAGCTCCTAGAACTTTGAGCAATTTTAGGCCTAGGAGGAGAGCTTCATACTCTACCATGTTGTTGGTACATCTGAAATTTAGCTTGTAGGCATGGCCCTCTCCATGATTTTCATGTTTATTGTGAATCCATACACCTGCCCCTACTCCTAACTTGTTGACAGAACCATCAAACTCTAAATACCATGTAATTTCTTGCTTTTGGTTTGTATTAAGAGTTTCAGTTATTTCAGGATTGGACAGATTTAAAATTTTTGTTTGAGGACGTTCTTCTTGTTTGCTAGTTAACTTGATTATTGTGACCATGTCATGGGCATGGGAAACCGATTCTTCATTTATGCATGTCTCTAGCTCGGAACCTAAAGGCTTCTCATTAGTTGGAGGATTGGTGTCATCATTAAAAAGAATAAATGAATCCATAAAAGAATGGATTGAGTAAATTGGAAACTTTTGGGGCTTTTCCTCACTAATTACCACATAATTCATGAGTGTTTCTCTATACAGTCTCTTTGGTTGCCCAAAGACAGAGATAGTGGCATAAGAGAGGTCAAGTTGGAGGGATCCTTGGAGTTTTGCTCCCCATGATCTTGATAGGAGCATGCCATATTTTGTTGGAATGTCAGCAACTACTACGTCCATTAAGATTGTCTTGTTTGGAAATTGGAATAAAGGAACACAAAGGTCTTTGATTAAGCCTAAACACTTGACTTGACTTGAGTTAAAGGAGTATAGATCTTTGTAAGGTCTTGTGACATCAAGGTTTAGCTTTTCCATTACAGCTTTGGGCATAATATTGTGTGAGGCACTTGAGTCAAACATAGCATTATGCAAAATTTTGTCATGTATGTGAAAACTGACATAAAAGGGTGGAACAGATCCATATGTTGATTTTCCATTAACGTCTGGACCAAACAGTAGCTCAGGGGTATCGTCTAAAACATTTACATCATCCTTGATCTCTGGCATTTGAAGTGACCTTTGAATTTGTTGCCTGTAAACATCATGTTTGGCAAGTTCTGAGAGGGGAATGGATATTTTGAGTTTTCCAATCTCTGCTTCTAAATTAAATGGTTTTTCCATTGGAATCTTTGCATTAGTAGTAGCAGATTTCTCCTTTTCAAGAATACTTTCTGTGTTTTCCTTTGGATTGTCTATGTTATGGTGAATGACAGTTTGCGGTTTCTATTTTGGGAAGATTTTTGGGATTGCCGTTCAAATCTTATTTTGAGGAAGAAGGAGGTAGAGGCTGATCAATAGGAGGCTGTATGTCTGATATGTCCTCTACAGTCACTTGATGCGGGTTTGGGACAGAAATATCAGCTGGTTCTGTTATGACAACCTTGCCTTTAGTCTTGTTGGGCTATTTGTTGTCCTTTGTTTTGCTAGGTGCAGGGATGTCACTGGTTCTTGTTCTCAGCTTATATTGTTTGTGGACCTCATGTACAGAAGAATCATAGCCTTGTTTAAAATCAAAAGACTCTCCCGACTTGGTCTGAAATCGATTTAAATCAAGGTAGTCTTGGTCTTCTTGAGTCAGAAAAATCTGTTGCTCATTTTTTGAGTCTATTAAGTTCATGTGAGTCTCTTCTGTGGGCTCACTGGATGTGGATGCCTCTACATAGTTTTCTTGGAAAGGAGGCCTAATATCATGGTCGGGGCTAGATCTAGCAGCGTTTGTGTTCTGAGTCTTCCTAAAATTTGGATTCCTTATGGTGTTGGGTTGTTGTCCTTCCCATGATGATTTCCTCTCAACACTTTCTACTCTGTCTCCCAGCCTATGCATGCCATTGATAATAGCATCTAGCTTCTGGTCTAAGGCTGAGGGTTCTTCTTTAAAGGTAGTGCTTCTCTCGGTTTTAGCTCTGTTTCTTTTGGCAATTAGGTTTGCCCCCACACTAACAGCAACATTTTGCATTTCTGCAAGGCTTTGAGGGGCTCTTTCCCTTAACTAATAAGCCATTTCAGCATCAAAACCATCAGGGAATTTGTACAAAGCAAGATCAGGTGGGTGTCTTAAGTTCTGTGGTATTGCATTATAAACCTTATTGAACCTTGCACAGTAGTCCAAAACAGTCTCCTGAGGGCCTATTTTGATACTGTCATACTCAGATAATATGTGCAAGGGGTCTTTCTTTTTCTCCCATCTATTGATAAATGACTGATATAAGGCTTCAGGGTCTGCTATGGAATTGGTTGGGAGTGCTCTAAACCAAGTCCTGACATCACCTGTCAAACTTTGGACAAAAATCTTCATTCTCACACTATCATCATCAATCTCATAACTCTCAAAGTAATCCTGCATTTTCTTTGTATGTTGAAGGGTTGTGTAGGCATTTGTGCCATCAAAATAACTTATTTTAGTCTGGTAATCCTGTGGCATAGCCCCGGGATTTCCAGGCAGCTGTAAAGGTGCATATCTATTAGCCATATTAACAGGGATTAGTGGAACAATAGGGACAACTGGAACAACTAGAGTAACTGGGATAATCGGAGTAGTAGTGGTGGTATGTGTAGTGAACGAAGGTGTGGAAACGATACCTTGAGAAGAAGATGATGAACAAGGGGAAGTAGGGTTTGAACGAAACAGAATTTTAACAGGGGTTGCAAAATGGCTATGCTGAACTGTTTCAGGACTCGAAGCAGTCAAACCTTCTTGTTGCTCTTGTTTTCTAAGGATCTTAGGAATTATATTGGGGTTTTCAAAAACAGCTGGGGGATTTGGGTCTAGATTTGATCTTGTATAACGTGAATTCTTTTTGGGAGCTAGCTTCTAACTTGTTTTTTGGAGATTTTTAACAATATAGGTTGAACATAAACTTTTAAAGGTCAGTTTCTTCCTCTGAGGAGCTTCGGACTGGTTTTGTGACATTATCTGAGGAAGTTCCCCAGTGGAGTCGCCATTATGTTATCACTCAAGTTGTCCCTAAGCTCCTGAAGGGATACGGCCGAGGTAACCACTAACCAATCTTTGGATTGCAGGTTGTACCCCACCTGCAATCAGAGAGGGCTCTCTCTTGATGATTTAGCTTTGTTGATGATCATTTTAGGCTAGTTATTGGGTTCAATGGGTTTTGTTTATGTTTGGGTGGTATTTGGATGGAAGGAGGATGCTTTCAGGTAGAGAGGCAATCCATAGTCTGATAAGTTTCAAACCATTGGGCATGGAGTCGAGGAGTAAAACTGCTGGTGCATTTTCTTGGTCACAAGAGGAGAGAGGGGCAAGGTAGCTGTTCATGAAACAAACTTGAGTTTAAATGAAAATGGATTGCAAGCTAAGGAATGAGAGGAAACAAAGAATCTCTCAAACATGGTTAGCAAAGGGAAGATAAATGAGCCCTATCCGGGAGCAGCTAAGAATTCCTAGGTAACAGTCATTTATATGTGAGATAGAGCAAACATGAGCCATAAGGAATTCATATTTATTCCTAAATCAAGAGGAAAACATTAAGAAACCACAAAAACTAAGCATAGAGTGCAGGTAAGCAAATTCTAAACCAGACTTTTGTTCTGCAACTTAAGCATACGTGAAATTGAAAATAACAGAGGTAAAGAATACTTATTGATTCATAAAACAGCACAGGATTTCCCTCATTCAATCTTCCGAAACATTTACAACACATGAGACAGTTCATTCTCCAAGCTCATCAACAGTCTTTGATTATAGAAAATTCTCAAATATACAGTGCGAGTCTCTCCTTAAGCAAGAAAACCAACCAACAATCACCAACCCTCATTACATTGTTCAAGGTGCTCTTTATAGGTAAAATATCCAAAAGTATTTATTACAGCTGACCTAAACAGGTCTACAGGAAAAGCTTTTAAACCTAAACTTGTGCTGAAATTAGATACAAATAAAATATCTATTGAGCTGCGGCAGAAGCAGCTGGATCAAAAACAATTAATGTAGTGTCCTCTGTCACTTGGTGCAGTGCTTTTGCAATAACTGTGCTTTGAGCTTTGGTCCACTGATCTTATGTGAGTTTGATGTGCAGTAAGTGTGATTTGAGAGCTCTTTAATGGCATCTATTTTTTTGTTGACTTTGCTGGAGGGTTCTTTAATGCTTTATCTGCTTCGAGCACTGAGAAAATACCCACTGATACACTTTACCGCAACACTGATACTCTTTGGCATTAAATTGGGCTTCATCTCCCCTGATCTTCTTTGATAATTGAATCGAGACACTCTCTCTCTCTGCTGATATGTTAAAAACTGCAAAATCAGACCTTTTCTGCCCTTTTCGGCGCAAAAACTGTTGAGGAATCAAAAGAGTCCCCAAAGATTCCCCAATTTGGCCCATTTCCCGTAGCGATGCCCAATTAGCACTAAGCGCTAATCGCGCATCGAAAACTGCCTCAGAATTTCATTTTGGGCCTCCGAAGCTTTGATTTTGCACTTACATGTTTTTTTGGCGGGTGACATCAGCATGACGTCAGTGGTATGGTGGATGATGTCAGCATGAAGTCAGCAGTGGGACCCCCTTGTACGGTGATGACATCAGTAGGGTGATGTCAGCGGGGTGACGTGGCAGTACGGTAGGGTGATGACGTGGCAGTACGGTGGGAGGAGGCCGACGCAGGTAGGAAGGGGTGAGGTGGCGGAGACGTGGCAGGTGACATGGTGCTTACGTCACGCAAGGGGAGGGCAGTTTCTGGTTTGTGGCGCACCGCTCTTGTGCCTGGGCGGTATTGGCAAGGGGGGCTCCACCATAGCTGGGAGGGTGACGCATGGCGGGAGTACGACGGCAAAACCGCTGATGTCCCGGGTGCTAACCCTCGACAGCTGGGGGCATGAAAAGACCCGCCCACTGTAGACCTCGAGCGCGCCAGATCTGACTGCTGGCAGATAAGGAAAGGCAGCGGATGGATAAGAATGGGGCTCACACGAATTTATATTATGCCACAGGGGTTTAGACTTTAGGTTTGTGGGTTTTGGGATTATGTCCGAGCGGGGGCAAATATTTATATGCGGGACTTTAGGATAAGGTCAGAAAGAGGGTTTTGTGCATAGGAAGGAGGAACTTAATGCATAGGAGGGGGTCCTTTGCATTGGGAGTTTGAGACAAGGGGAGGGCTCTTACTAAGTTTCAGATAAAATTAGCAATTCCGAAGTGTTACTTTATGGTTATTTTTCAACCAGGGGGAGGGGATAAGTATATAGGGGAGTCATTTAACATAATTTTAGTAGGGGAAGGGGAAATAGATAGGGAGCTATAAAGTAAAGTTAGTAGTTAATATGACAAGTGATAAGAAAGCGCTAAGTATGTGAATCTTAGGCTATCAGGGGAAAATTGTTTCATGAAAGAGGTATGATCATTCCTTGAGTAAAGCAGATCTTTACCAAGGCAAATTGATATGAAAATGATGAAACTAAGAGATATCAAGCAGATCTTGACCTCTTTGGGGAGGTTAGTGAATGATTTGGGGAATGAGGAAGAAGGGGGAGGTTACTCATGCCTTGCCTGAACTCCTCCATATGAAGTCTGCATGACAGTTGTGACTTGAACAGATATGACACTCGAAAACATGAAATTGAGCAAAAATCAACATTCTGCAAGCTCAAAACTACCTACCCTGCCTACTTACCTAGCATTTTTTCTTCATTTTGGTTTGGGTGCACTTAGACTTGCAAACCCATATTTTCAATTTTTATTTTACTGTCCTCTTATCTATATCTACACTTATTTCATCCAGGGGCTCAGATTAAGCTGTTGAGCACCCTTGCTTCTCTACCTGTCTAAGAATCTGCCAAGATTAAGCTGTTTGGACAGATATTCATTCTCTATATTCTAAAACAGGAAATTGAAACCTAGGGAGACCAAGATTAAGTTGTTTGGACCTCCCTTTAACTAAAAATTCTTCAAAAATGGAATAGTACATCAAAATTGGAACACAATAGTGGCGCTTGAACTGGCACACTCTCATGCCCTCTTCTTTGGCCTCTATAGTAAATATGGAAAATTGCAGCATGCAAAGTATGACATATTTGGGATGTAAAAAATGTCAATCATGAAAGATGAGTAACCTGCTGCAGCAGGAGGCTAACAACAGGCCAAGCAGCTTCCCCTAGAAAATTACGCATTTCTAGAGGGAAACCAGCCTTCCCTCCAGAAATTGCACAATCCTCTCTCGAAGTCTGTTGGGCTTCAACATTGGGCAATCCTATCAGTCAATGCTCCCAATAAGATTTGCTCAAATTTCCTCGAGAGGGATGCTCAAACCAGATTTTGCACAAATCTGGGCAACATTCAGCTTCTATATTGAGAAATTGCACAAAACTCCTCGGCAATTACCCCATCTCCCAGCCAAAAATGCTCATTTTCCTCAAGTGGTTGAGCAGTTGCATGCATGAGTAGTCTGGTTGACGAGTTCCACCTAGGACTGAGGAAACTTGACGTGCATGCATGCATGATGGGTTCTTCCTGGAATAATAAAAGGAAACATGCAAAAGGAATCCCATGATTTACGAAGCTATTTTTAGCAGTCAGGGGTTACATGAAAAGTTGTTTTAGAAGTTTCCCTCCGACTCTCGCTTTTTCCTAGATTTGTGGCATGTGTGTCATGAGCCTAAACTTATTTATTCGATGCACCAAAGCTCATTCTTTCACATCAATCTAGGAACTCTGACATCCCACAACAAATCCTAGACTCTTCGACAAATCCAGCTCACCTATTCATGGGTAAGTAGTCTCAACTTGTCTTTTTCAACATTTTTGTTTCTTTTTGTGTATATGCTTGTATCACTATTGTTTGCTTGATTTCTTTGAATTATTTTTGTTGCTTATATGTATACTCACTTCTCCTAGCTCTGTTTCAATTTTCATTTCTATCTCACTATTGTCACATGCATGAAACTGTTTTTGATGAACGTTCGTCCAATCGACGAACTGCTTCTCCCACAGGCATGTTGATCTATTTGTTGAATCTTTCATTTATTTCATGTACTATTAGTCACTTCTGCTATCACTTAGTGTTGTCATGCATTCACTATTTGATTTTCTTTCAGTTGCCCGTCAGCGAGTCGAGTCAACCTTGCCCCGGACTTTGCCTTCACTGAGGCTACATTACATAATCTAGGGAAGGAAGGCTCTACCTTCCTCTCTAGAAATGCACATTTTTGTCTAGGACTAGCCTCCATGACTATTTTGTGAATTTCTGAAGGATAGTGACTACTAGCCCAAGAAATTGCGCAAATCAGTTCCTGGGCCTACAGTCCTTCCCAACTGGAATTGTGCATTGCGCAATCCTAGCAGCCAACAACCTATTTGGATTCTGAATTGCACAGATCTAGTAGCTAGTCCTACCTCCCAGACAACCCAAAGTGCCTTTTGCATAGTTCTCATAGCCAGTCACACAACTTCCCAGAAGAAATTATGCAATCTTGTTCATCAGTTTCCCAGGTATGTGTTATGTCATTCCCAGAATTTTCTTTGTTTTCACTGACATATTTCCTGCCATCCATGTTTCTTGTCTCCATATATTTCAGGTGTTAATCTATATTAATGGATTCCAAGAGAACAGGATCTTAGGAAACTGATGGAAATATAGCTGGAGCAGGAGCTTTGCAAGTGTCCTCTAGTCTGTCGATTTATGAAGATCCAAAGTTGTATCTAGACAAGGACATCAAACTGAAGTGTCAAGAAGTGAATGAAACATTTGCAGGCACTTTCGGGGAACACCTCGAAGACTGTCAGGTGTACATGAACATTCACAAGTATATCTTGTACTGGATTTCATGCAGATATCCCGTGTTCCTGTTACACAAAAATATCGTCACCTTAATTATTTGCAGTCGGTGTATGTCTATCACCACCTATACCAGCTTCCTAAGAAAGTCTCAAACCTCAGCTCTCCAAAACAAGCTTTAGAAATGAGAGAAAGACATCAAAAAATAAATGTAACTCTGGTTCCGCACTTTCTCTCACTTTTGCCTGCGGGCCCGCACCTTCTGTTCAGGATATCTACGTACTTATACGCTCTGTATGTAAAGGGGAGGG
>APFE030854139.1:0-11894 GCA_000404065.3 Pinus taeda | reverse complement strand
ACCCCGTGAAATTGATGTACCAATTTACCCAAAACGGGGCCCACAATTTGGCGTTTCATCTTCTAAGGGTCGGTTTTGGAATGTGAAGGGTTTTCCATTGTTTTCTCAATAATAAATAGGCCTTCGAGCCTCATTGTAACACAAGTTCGGAACAGTTCAGAGACATGTAGCCGCACATCTCTTCTCAGAGATAAGCTACCATAGTCCTAGCTGGTTTATTTCCAATTCTGGTTGTAAGCATATTTCGGTATTTTCCATTAATGAAATGAAGCATTATTTCCGCCGCATCTTTATGTATATGGTTATCTCTGTATTTCATTGCGTTCCTGTTTAAATACGGATCAGATAATTACTTAATTCATGCATAAATATTATAGATTCAACAAATTTGCGTAGACATTATACATTATTTCATGGAAAACACATTAATAAGTGACCAAACATAACATTAACATAATTGACAATAATACTCTTATGCAAAGTATTTCTTCAGAATCAGTCTTTATTAAGCTTCAATGTTCAGATTATAGACTCCTTTACCCTCTGCACTCAACTGCAGTGGTCCACACACTAAGTTGCAAACTTACCAAGGCCTTTTGTGCACTCAGCTACAGGAGCATTCCCCTTTCGCCTAAGTATAGGAATCAGAGCATTCCTGCCTTAGCACTTGCCTAAAACAGTCTCTATCTTGACATAGTTACTCTTTGGTAGTGCTTAGACTCGCTATGACGCAACTATGTATAACTTTCTTCAATACAATACCATGGTCCATGGACCATGGGTGAGTCTTAAAACCAACCTATTACTTACCCAAATAATGGGCTAAAACCCCTTTGACTCCTATCTAGTTGCGCTCTCCACATTCACATTTTGTGGAGACTTTATGTCTTTTACAAAAATTTTGCAAAAATTGGTTTAAGTAACCCAAAAAGCTGACACCAGGGACCTTATCCCAACAAATAGGTAAAACCTGTATATTTAGATCTTCATGTAACTCAGGTTTACCTAAAAGTGAACTTCCATGCACTTTAATCGGGGCAACATCATTATGATCTTCAATGTAAAAATGTTCTTGTCTAGGTAGACAACTTTCATCACATGTTACCTCACTTTTAGAATTTTCATGCATGTATTTTCAACAACCTGACCTTGAGGAATTTCTTATTGAAATAAAATCTCAAGAAAGGAATAGGTTGAAAAAATCTAAATAATTTGGCTCATACCTTTGACTATATATGGATTGACAAGGCTTCAAATCCTCATGGATTTCATGTACTATGACTTGACTGTCAAATTGTCGATCCATTGCATCTTCAACTAAAGAAGCGACATCTTCTTGTTGAAAAATTTCTTGATCATCATGACTAGATTGAGAAGAAAATTCATAAAGTTTGTCTAACATCTCCTCATCATCCATACATTCTACATCATAATCAACACTTTCAATATATTGAATTAAACCTTTCCAAAAATTACAACAGTCTTGAAACAATGGTGATGAAGGATGAGACTTCCCACAATCTCCAAAAAATATTCTGTGGAAATATTTAAGAAAACACAAGCTTCCTAATGGCAACCCTTCATATCATACTCTAGCTTTGTCTTCTAGGGTATCCATAAACATCTTCACGAGACAATACTTAGGAAACTCAACCCTCAGTCTACATATATGTAAATGGAATTTAACCAAATGCAGACTAGCTCTTCTTTCTTTTCAACTTTGAACATGGGAAGATGGGTTGACCAATCAACACAAGGCATAGGATTTGGAAAACCATATATGTGAGACCGATCCATAGGAGCATACCTGACATTTTTTCTTATAGCAGAACTCATCTTGGAACTTCTTCAAGCTACTAATATTCAAGAAATGGAGTCACCATGAAGCTTTGATATTATGTATCTTTTGATATTAGAGTCACTAGGGTAATGTCACAACCTTCAAAAAACCATAATTTCATGTTACCCTCAGGAATAAGAATGAAAAGGCTTAAAGAAAATCTAGGAAAAGGAGCTTTTTAGCTCTCGGCAGTCACACCAAAATGTTATCAACCGGGCTGAAGTAGGTTGGTTTGTGTCAACCTTTCAACCCATTGTAACTATTTCAAGCTAGATTTTAATAAGAAGTTAGTTCTTCCAATCTGAGAGGGCTCTCTCAATATTTTTTAAGAATGAAAATGGCTAACTCTATTTTTATATTTTCTTTTTCAGGTGAAAGAGTGTGAGGGAAGCCACCATTGGGCATGGAGTCAGTCAAATAAAAACAACAATAAACAACATTATTTTATCGAAATTGAGGCATATTTGGTTTACTAAGGTGGATAAGGACATTTACAATAATCACAACAAATTGAAGGAAGTTGGAGCTATTTGACCGATTTCCAAGTATCAACAAACTATGAAAACCAATAACAACAAAGGAACATAATAGGATGGCACTGAAACCGAAATGAATCTCACGTTAAAATAGAATTGCTACAAATGATATTTTCTATTAATTGAAAACAATATAACATTGGTTCTCCTATCATCCATCCCCTGTATAGAGTAAAAAATCTACATATTTCTATGGGAAGATCTCTTTACATATCTTGCCACCTAGGCTTGATTCAATCCATTGTTCTAGAGATTTATTCCTATCTAACTAATAAAACTTTGAGATTTCATCATAATTTATGTTACAATAAAATTTGAATATAAATGGATGTCATATGAACAGAGCCTATCTAGCAATTACATTTTTCAGCGAAATAAAATTGTTGTAGTGTTGGCGCTATATTTGTGGAAGTTCAGAGCATCCAACCTTTCGAATTATGCAACGTTGTTTTATGTTTGAAACGTGTTTGAAAGTTCCATTACTATTCCACTATGTCTCTACCCTATTTTCTTGTTGTCTCTTTAATGACTATGCTTATGAAGAAATGCCGAGAAACACTCTTTCTATCTCACAGAGCAGAAGCATTCATTGATCTTGGTTGTTGATCAATTAGGAAATCCATTGTGGTTTGCATTTATGAAGGAAAGCAGGAGGGCCACATTATAGTTGGGGAATGGAGGGAATGAACATACTATTAGGATGGGAGTGGACTTCCATGGCTGGTATGGAGCATGTGGATGGAGGTCGGGAGCTGATGTGAATGTGGGGTTGAGATCATTGGTAAGAAGTGATAGGCAGAAGGAGCTACGTGGCAGTAGGGGAGTGGCGATGAAGTGGAAGTGGAGGGTGACATAACTATGACTGTGGGTTATGGTGGGAATGGGGAAAACCATTTTCAAAGGGGGGTTGAAGTGGTTTATGGTATTGAGAGGCCAGGTGTGAAATGACGAGGGGAGGAAACATAGCGGTGGGGAAACCATCGTTTTGAACCACCCCCTCATCGATAAAGAGAAATATAGTGGGGGTGTTGAGGGGGGGCACACTGAAAAGGCATTAGAGCCATTGAAATAAAACATAATTATGATCAAGAGTGGGAACTTGTGCAAGGTTTAACCATGAGTGGAACTGACATCTTATTAGATTGTGTTTTATGCCATTTCGCATCCAAGAGCGGGTTCGGATTTATTGCATCATGGGTAGTACATGTTTAATGTTTGGGAATTTAATATATGTGATAGTTATATATTAAAATGGGACTTTTGACATGGTTTATAATATTAAAATATACAAATGGGAAACATGGCTAGAGTAGGAATGGGTGTAATGGGATGAGAATATGGGAATATGGGAATTTTTCCAAAAAAAATAGAATGGACCGGTTCTTCCTCCTTAATCTCCAAATATAAAAAACAACAACCTCTTTTAGAAAAATAATAGATAGATGAAAAGATCAGTGGTGGAAAACCTTGACTAATAAAACTAAAATTTATTTTAGTGAGTTATCATAGATAACACATATCATCCATAAAATCCACATATACATCAGTACCTTTACACATGAAAATCAAGGGAATGAATTTCCCATTAATGAATGCAATAAATCAACCAAAGATGGTACTACCACATTCCACCCAAACATAGAATGACTGAGCCAAATATCTCTTCAGTCATCCCATGCCATATTCCAAGCATGAATGTGGGAATCAAACCAAAAGAACCAACCAAGGCATACTGAGGCCAAACCACCTCACCCTCATCAATAGAAACTAGGATTTACTGTAATCCATCCCATATCACTAGGCCAACAAAATGAACACATCATAATATGATTTACTATGATATCCACCCAATCACTAGGCCAAGAAAGCATGGATGCCATCATATTTCTCCACCTACACCATGAGAAATTTTCCTGTCTCCTAGTCTCTTAGCCTTTACCACAATCCAAACTCGAATCAATAGTCCATAAACCAAGAACCACTATCTAGGCTTTACTGAATACCCCAAACCTAGGATTACTAGGCCCAACGGAGAGAAAGCCACCTCTTGTCTTTACCATATATCCTGCCATTCACCACCAAGGATTCCTAGGTCCACTGAGCCAAAAAAATCATGGCTTTACTGCAACCCAGTATAGCTCAAGGGTCACTAGGCCAGTGGCTTTACCATGATCCATATTCTAGTTTAGGGACCACTAGGCCATGTGTTTTATCATTTGGAGATCCACCCTACTCAATTTTGAATCCATATGGAAATCTATATCAACCAAAACATGAGAATCACATCACACCATGGCTATCCGAAAATGGAAATACAAAGCTAGAAAACATTGTTACACCTGGAAAAACCTATGCCATGATAGAAAATAACTGGATGAAATACCATACATGCCAAATCTAGCAAGGAAAATACACATGCAAGTTGATACCTACAATGAATCCGGCTCTAACTACTTGATCCTGCCTTTCCCTACTTGATCTTTTCTTCCTCTTGTCTTCTTTACCTTTCTTGCTCCACTCCCAAAAGGCCCCAAGAAAACTCTAAGTGTCTAAGAGTGAGAGAGAGAGATAGAATAATGAGAGAGTTCTCAACTGACAAAAGATTACCAACTGATCCTCATAAGTCTTTTTATGAATGAGGCCTCTATTTTCTTCACTTTCCATTATTTTCCTTCAATTTCATCCTCGCATGCAACCTGTGACCTTTCACCTTCCTTTTCTCCTAATTTCCATCATTTTCATAAATAAATGTGCCAAAAATACCCTTTTTCCTTTCCAAATCCTTAGCCATTTCCTTTGCTAATTTCCTTAGCCATAAACAATCACAAGTGAGCCCCATCACTAGGATTTTGCCCAAAATTCAACTTGGAATAAGTGTCCCATCAACCATGGTTATTATTTTTTCCTTTATTAACTTTTATTACATGAAATTTTCACCAAGGCTATTACATTCATGATCTCTTCCTTTCTTTATTCACACATTTCCTTCTAGGGAACTTCCAGTCATAGTTCCTTCAATTTTTTCAACCACCTCATATATCATATGAGGACATATTATGTTCATTTCATCTAGACAATGTGTGACCCATGCCTTCCTACATCCTTCCAAAGGAGGAGATCATTTATTTTGATCATGCTCTTAATATAGAGAATTTATTCATTGACTCTATAGTATTGAATACAAGCATATATACCTCGTTTACTTTAGGTCATCCAGAATTCTCTCAGCAACTTCCTTAATTGAAATAAATGAAAACCCTTATTTTCTTCACCTCGTTTTTCATCATACCATCATCCCCTGAATTCCCACAAGTTGGAATTCTTAATGAAACGCTTGCTTCCTTTTGATTGATGAACCTTCCAATGAATATTCCAATAGAGGACATTGAGCATCCTAATCTAGAAGGTGTTTCCTTTCGACTAATGAATGATGATATTTGTACTAGATGTTTTTTTTTTCTTTTTCCCATAAGTATCACTTATGATTCTAATGAGGTTACCAAGAGCTATACCCTTCCATGGGTGACTACCATAGACTTTTATTCAAACCATTTTTCTCTATGATGATAAGCTCTTGATTTTAATGCTTCTTTGATGCCATGATGCATCCTATCATTTTCCTTATTGAATTATTATAGCCGTATCTTATAACAGAAAACTTGAAAATAGGAACTCCAAAAGAACTAGGTGAGGAAGACTATCTCAATTATAATAGAGATCTCTTACTTCCTCTTTCTTAGACTTCTTTTTTTTAGCTTCCTCCACTTCTTCAGTGATATGAGCTTCGTCTCCTCCTCTTTTATTATTGTCCTTCTTTAGCTTAGGATAATATCTTTTGTAATGCCCATATTCTTGACATCCATAGCATTAACCCTTAGCCAGGTTCTTCTTCTTTTTATGAGGACCAAATTTCCCATACTTTCCTCTTCTCTTTTCCATAACAAAATATGCTTGATTTTTGTTGCTCAATCCTACATTAGTTTTTAACTTCAATCTAGCTTCTTCTATTTTTCATAGAGACCATAGATCTTGGAATGGAGTAGCTTATTTCTTCCCATAAATTGTTGAAGTAAAGTTACCCCATTCCTTTGGTTGTGCATTTAGTACTATAGTGGTCATCTCCTTGTAAGACATTATTTCTCCCAAATCTTGAAGTTCATCCTTGTTTCCATATATCCTCATAAATTATGGGGCTATCCATTCTTATTTTAATATCCTTAGCTTGTATAATTATTGCCTTAGAGAGATAAATTCTCCTACAATGCTTACATAAAGCAACTCTACCAATTCGTCATATATTTATTTTTAGGTATCGAGTTTAGATACATATGGAATGAGGGGATACTTGATGGATTCTATGAGAATCCTTTTAGCCCTCACTTCCCCTTTCATAAAATTTGCAAGTGCTTGAGGATCTTCCTTCGATGATTCAATGATAAATCCTTTAACATGATCCATCACCTCATTTTCAATGAGATTCATATTTGTCCTCTTCTTCCATGCAAGATAGTTTGAAGCCCTAACCATTTTTTTGCTTTCCTTGCAAGATAGTTTGACATATTTAGAAATAAATATACTTACTTGTGAAGATGCTTCTTTCATTTGTTTCCTCCTTGAATTTTTATGATGACATATTTAATAGAGCTTCTCCATGATCAAGATCGTTCTCTTCAAGAATGATACTAGACCCTATAAAGAGGGATATCACTTTAGATCCTTTGATGGTCATGTCCATGTTGATGATGATCAATGATAAATTCCTGATGCTTCTTGGATGATCTTCCAAATGGTAAGATGCTTGCTTCAATGAGAGGAAATTTCTGTAGAGCTAATGAAGATGATGACAACGTCCTTGATCTTGCTTCTCTAGTCATAAAATTGATTTATAAGTCCCTTCATCTTGAGTAGGGTCTTTTTGGTACTTTTGATGACTCGAGGATCCATATACGTTTGTTGGTATAAACTTCTTCTTCAATCTTGGGTTTTGATACTTCTTTGTAGATCTTAACTCCAAGATTATATTCTTAGATTTTCTTTGATTTCTTTCTTGATATTTTGATCTTTGAGTGTCCCTTGATAAGATTCCATTCTCGACTTTGTCACCTTAGCTCTGATATCACATTGAGAAATCTAAGGCATAGCAATGAGGTGATTTCTCTTCTAGTGATAACTGTTTGTGAATTATTTTAACTTCTTTAGATTAGGATCTTCTCTTCACTTAGATTATTCTAGTGTTCTTCTTCATAAAATAACTACCAATGCACAAACAATAAGAGACAAGAGACACAGAATATAGGCAATCATCCAGGGAAAAAACCTCTCCAACTTGAGAGGAAAACCCAAATAAATTCATCTTCCTATAGAGACTTCAATTGATGAATACCAAGACCAATACGCTTGAAACAACCTCTCCAAGACCAAGCCATAAAACCTTCTTTACTACTTCTTCTTCTTGACCAAGTCAACACAATTCAAACTAATTTCTAACACTATTAATTTTCCTTATTCTTAATTTAGGCCTTCTTCCATAGATTTGTAACTCTTGACCTATCTGCACCCTTGCAATTCACATGCATGAGTTAATTTGGAGTGGTTTGGATATGCCTTCCTTCTTCGCTTGACTAGGATTCTTATCATTGTGATCTTCGCTAGTAAGTATGTTGATATAGATACCTTATTCTTGGCTCCTCCACTAGCTGAGGAAACCCTACTACGAAACCCTAACACCTATCACACATGCAAGGAAAAATGAGCAAGAATAGTGGCAAAATAGCTCATATTATCCTCCTTCTTCCGGCATTGGATGAGAGCCTTCTATATCTCCCTTTCTCGTACTTCCTAATGTATTTCAGATGCATGACTGAATTTTGTCTCTAGGATGAAGGATGAGTTGCCTATTAATAGTGGTTTTCCCATGTAAATTAGCCATATTGACTTAGAGACTAGGCAGACATGCCTTTTGGAAATCATCTTTTTCTCTTTTCATAATCTAACATCAAGGGATGTTTGTGATAAGGTCTTGAAGGGCTTATGGCACAAATAATTTTTCTTTTACAATGTGTAACACACTCAAATGGATATTTCATCTTTGACATTAAATTGATGACATGATGACTAATCCTAAAGGCTCATAATGGGAACCTTAACTAAAAATAAAATTCCTTGCTCATGAAACCCATGAGACAAGCATTACAAAGATAATTTTATTTTCTTCTTTACATCAATTACATAAAATCACAATTACACATGTCGTTGTGAAGACCAAACCTAGTTATACCTTTCAACAAAGGAAACATGCAATATATTTCAAGATATACCAATAAAGAACACGTATCACAAGATCTGAAGGAAGAAACATGTTGAGTAATGATTGAACAAATGATGTGAAACCTCTTTTTTGTTCGACTTGCAAGTGAGCTCATGCATACTGTTGGGCACAGGATCCCCCAAGGCAAGTTTTTGGGCTTAAAGCCCAGCTTTTGACCAAATCCGATTAAAGACTCCGCGTTTTGTGGATGCAGAGTGTGAAGATTGTAAATGAGTCATAGGGTTGTCCACCCTTATTTTTGTAATGTAACGTTAGCTTTAGAAATCTACCCATGGTCCATGGACCATGGGATTGTATAAATAGAGCGAGGCTCTAAGCTATAAATGAGTTAGAGAAGTGGAAGCACTAGATGGAGAATTAAGTCTTATCTAAGTGTCAGGTCAAGTTTTTGGGTTGTAGAGTAGGAGAAGGCTCTTCAACTGAGTGTGAAAAGGCCTAGTAGTCTGTAATTGAGTGTGCAAACCCCTGTAGCTGAGTGCGCAGGGCAGGCTATGTCTTTAACTGATTGAAGCATTAATAAAGAGAAGTTTTATACCATTCCTATGTATTTATTTCATGTTTTCTACATTTAATGTATCAGGTATAAGTTACATTTCTACTATTTATAAGGTGCGTGAACTTATATGACTATGTTTATTAAGTGAACATAAGATAAGGTATCTATTTACACAAAGATAACTCACAGTTATAAGAAGATAAGTAAGATCTGTGGTGTAACTTGGGGAAATAGTGTAGATGGCTACTTAGCAGTGCGAAAGCACCTTAGCCCCTGGTTAGGACTATGCGAAGGTGATTATAACAGATCGCGAGGGTTTTGTAGGTTAGGATAGTGCACGAAATGACCTGTGCGAAGGTATTCACAGTTGGACTAAATTGACCCCTCAGACATCTCAAGGGTGCTTAAAATTGGTTCTAGGATCCCCCCATACTGCTTTAGGTGAGACCTTAGTCCATGCTTTGCAGGCTGTTGCCGAAAGGGCCAATAGTATAGGGATTTTTATGGCCAACTAACTCCGAACCTGGGTTAGGCCCCAGTAAGCCAACAAATGGTTTCATTGCTGGGACTGAAATCTGCATAGAGATGTCTGATGTCATATCAATGGAATCCAATTAAAAAGGAAATTGAAGGTTGGTTGGACAAGAGAATTCACAAATTCACAGTGTAGGAGAATATGAATCCACAACTATCAAAGGACGAGTGGTTAGACTGCTACCTGTACATAGGATCCAAGAAATATTCTTCGCATATTTACCTACTGAGCTGTACGAGTCGATCATGAAGCTAGAAGATAGCCAAGGGAGGTGGAATCTTAACAGTCCTATTATGTGGACCTCAGAGATGGTGCATGGATTGGAAGCATCAGAAGATAAGATTGCACGTGCTGTTGATCATAGGCTCAATCGGATTATAGGAGGATTCATTACTGAGTTCGTGATAGATACTTCAGTAAGCTATAGCGAGGCAGAGTGACGCTTTCTCAAGGGAGCGTGAGGTAAGTACATAAAGTCTCTGAATACTTGGATTAACATGTTGTTGTGTAAAAACAGGGTTATGCAATTACCTTGATGTTTGGAGCTACGCAAAGTGGAAAAACCTAAAGAAATGAAGGAAGTAAGGGACCAGAGAATAGCCCTTTGATTTCACCTCTATGAGGGGATGAGGAAGAGCTCGTGAAGGTCTCTCTGTGAAGTATAATCCATTTGATAAGGTAGAGAAGTACACACATACCACCCCCACCCACACCACCACCAGCTTCACCGCCCTCACCCCCATCTTCACTCGTACCACCTCCACCACCACCCGATTCAACATGATAAGCACGATAAAGTTGCATGTGTTCAAGGGAGTAGGAAATGAGGATACAGACTAGTTTTGGTTCGTTATAAGGGTCGTATGGGAAGCGTAGGGAGTTACACATGATAATATATGGAAAGCAACACTGGTCAGCGCCCTACAGGACTATGCACTGGCCTGGTATATTAAGAATTCTAACGACAATCCGAATGCGGGAATCACGGATATCCAAATTGCGCCAAATAAGGAATTTAGCAAGCCGAAGTTAGAAGCACATTCAATCATTGGATTCAAAGAGATCATGATGCTACCAGGTGAGACCCCTTGGGAGCTAGATTAGAGATTGAAGTGTATGATTTGCAAAGCTAATATGAATTTGACAGATGGACAGCGTCGCGAATGGTTTGTAGCATCGCTAAGCCTGCATTTGAGGAACGTGTTGTCGTAACAAAGGTTAATGACTCAGGTAGAAGCCTTGGAGATCGCAATGAGACTGCATGAGAACCCAATACAATATCCTAACTTAGGAGTCCAGTAGATCCATGCTTAGTTGAAAAACTTATGCCTTGAAATGTAGAGTCTGAAATAGGACAACTCGACTAGAAGTGCACGAAGTGGTATGGTGCATTAAATGTAAGGGTTAGGGTCATGACAAGGACCACTGCCCAGTGTTTGAAAATTACCTTGCGGGGGGAGGATCGAAGCCATTAAGGCCAAAAGCACAAGCAAAACATAGCGTGACACCTATTTTGTGGTGCGAGATTTGTCAAATAGGAGGAAAGCATGCTATGGACAACTGCCATTTGTTACAAAAGTACATGCAAAATTCACAACAGTTGTTCTGTAACTTGTGTAGGTCACTAGGACACAATGAGCGAACTTGTAGAAGCTATGAGTTAATGATGGATAGAACTCCCACCTACAGAGTTCAAGCCAAATCACAACCCCTAGACTAGAATGCAAGAGTGGCACGAACTAGATTTCAGGGGTGCAGATGAGGCCGAGGTGGAGAAGGACTTGGAAGAGGTCATAGACAGCTGATATGCTACAATTGTGGAGGGCCAAGACATTATGCCCGTGATTGTACGAAACCACTTTTCCCATCATGTCTGTATTGTACCTTGTTTGATCATGAGATGAAGGATTGTCCTACACTGATAGCTAGGATATGCAACAAGGGAGCACTACCACCTCCCACTAACTCAGAACCTACAGATGCTGAGGTCAGAGCTGTGCGAGGAAGATCCAAATGTGAACATTATGCTTTGAAGTGGAATCACGATGGGAGACGATAAAGGAAAATAATCCAAAGATAGTAATTGGGTTCATAAGGCTTCGACAGAAGAAACAAAGTTTGATTTGGAGCATACTAAGGAAACCTTCATGGAAGCTAAG
>APFE030854138.1:0-15919 GCA_000404065.3 Pinus taeda | reverse complement strand
CTACTCTAATCTCTATGTGAATATATGGTAAAAATTAGATCCTCAACTACAGAAATTGTGGATATAAATGTACTTCATTTCTACAAACAATAAAATTATAAGTACAGGCCAATTAACCTATGACAAGTTGGTACATGTCGTTCATGCTTGTCATAGGATAGGACACTTCAAATGTTTCCAAACACTAGCTAGGGCATCCGCCATCAACTAGAAACCATAACTAGTGAAGATGGCCTAGCATGGCAACACACTAACATACTTGTAGCCACTTCAAAGAGTGAACAAGAAACTCACATGAATACCTACAAGTCCACCCTTGATTCCCCACATGCATATCCCGACGAACCTTAGGTGCGGAAAAGGGTGTACATTGCCTATGTGCAGGTTGATGGGGGATGTGAACCAGGAGGTTGGAGGATTCAAGGGTTTGATATAAGGACTTGGAGCATACTTGGCAAGCTCAAAGAGCAGCAACAACTCTTCGAGCCGCAGGATTCTGAGAACGTCTCTTTCTGGTTGACTAAGATGCCTTGGAGGTAGTGGCATAGGTTGAGGGATTCCAAGTGCAGAGAAGGGTGTGCATTCTTGGGTGCAGGGTTATTGGGGGTGTGAGCCTATAAGTTGGAGGTTACTACAATTTGGCACCTTAGCATGTTAATGGTACGTGATGTGTACGTGGATTTGGCTGAGTTATTACCTAATGGTGTTGAAGCCCCAACTCGGGAATGACCCATTGTTGAAAGAAAAAGAACAATGTGGACACCTGGAATGCTTCCAAATCCTAGCTAGGGTATCCACCATCGACAACAAACCATAACTAGAAAACGTGGTCTAGCGAGGCATCACACTAAGGCACTTGTAGCCATGTCAAAGGGCGCATACCAAACTAGCATGAATACCACGAAGTCCATCATTAATTTCTCACTTATATCATCCAAGTCCTCTAGGAGATTTTCTAAGTTTACATTATAAAATCTCTTCCAGCATAGTGATCCAAGGATGCACGTGAATAATCCAGAGCCTAATTTGGGGCTAAGATGCATTCTAGGTGTTTAGGGCAAATCATGCAAGCTAGTTTGTGACCAATGTGAAATAAGGAACCTCAATTAGTACAAGAAGTTATCTTTTAGTGAAGCAAAGCTACAAAGGGAGGCCCGTATGTCTAAATACAGTTACAAAACTTCGTACAAGTAGATTTGATTAGAGGAGTAAAACAATCTAAATGTTTGCCAAATTTTCTGAATTTTCTTTAATTTCTTGAATCATGTGCCTAATCTACAAGATAAGGTATTGAATTCAAGCATTCATTTTCCAACTTGTACACATGTAAAGAGATAAATCCTCCAGTGATGCTCTCTACATTAATGGGCTTGAAGTGTTAGACAATTCACATGATGAGGATTCTTGTTGTCCAAGTTGAACATATAGTGCATGGATATTCTTACTTAAAGCGTATGCTCTAATGCGATATAATATTTACTTGGTCAAATATCCTTTAGGCCAAAATTCCATATTTGATTCCCCACGAGAATGTTAAAGGGGAATGTTGTGGATGTGTTGGCGATTTCATATTTTTGTTGCCAAAGAATTCTTAAGGTGGATGTTGTTGAGTTGGTTGCTCTGCCTAACATATGATACTAATGGAGATATGCTAATTGTTGCCACCTTATTACCTCTTGGAGAAATATTGGCAAAGCTTGACGTAGGGATGCAACGACCCTTGGATGTCATTTGGAACCCATGCTTGGAGAGTCCAACACTTGAGGATTGATCTCTTGACATGTGTACACCTTGGAGAGTGAGAGCCTGACTCTTTCTCTTATATATTGCAATGGCCCTTGGTTGTCATCCATTAGACACCCTTAGTTTAAGGCTATGGACCACATTATTGTTAGTGGGCGCCCACTAACACTAATGTGGCCCATAGCCTTAAAATAAGGGTGTCTAATGGATGACAACCAAGGGCCATTGCAATATACAAGAAAAAGAGTCAGGCTCTCACTCTCCAAGGTGTACACATGTCAAGAGATCAATCCTCAAGTGTTGGACTCTCCAAGCATGGGTTCCAAATGTCAAGCACTTCTCATAGAAAGGATGCTTGTTGTCTGATTCAAGCATCCAATTGTCCAATCATCTTACTCAACAAATTCTACTCACTATTATATTAAATTAGCATTTTTACCCAACATTAGAAACTTCTTAATTTCCATGGGAATATACTCTAAAAGTGAGATCTACATGTATAAAATGTGTGGACATCAGGGTACTTCCGTTATACAACAAATGAAGTTACAAGTACATACCAAATAGCTTATCAAAAGTTGGCACAACATGTCCATTAAGCTTGAAAAATATTAGGACACTTGGAATGCTTCTAAATCCTAGATAGGGTATCCACCATCAACTACAAACAATAACTAGCAAACATGGTATATTCAAGATAACAATGTAGCATAAAATTGAAGCATGTATTCAAGTGCTCATGAAACAATTTACCAAGGTAAATGGAAACAAATCAAAGTTTGTTAAGAATATTAAATGCTTGCATATAAAGGATGAATTGCCCAAAGTAAAGTGTAAGCTTGTAACTTCAAATAACAATGAAATAAAGAATGCAAAACTCAAATGAAATTGTAACAAACTTTAACTTAATGAAATGTGATACTGAGGTTGTATTAATTCCCAATTAAAGCATGCATGTAAGTAAATGAAGTATGAAAGCTTAAACCATGCAAATGTCAATCAACCCAAGAGAAGACTCCCTCTAAATGGGGAGATAGAATACCATGGGAGAAATCTAAAGCTCCCACAAACAAATTAGATCTTTTATTAGTATTACAATGAGAAGAGGGCCCTTCAAAATCCTCAACTAAACTTCAAGGAGGGTCCTCACAATAATTGCTTGAAACTTGGACACTAACCTCATTTCTTGAGAAAGTAGTAACAAGATCTCACAAAACTTATGAAAGGGAAACAAGGTGTGACTTTCCTCCAAATGCCCATGGATTAGAAAGGAAAATGGGCAGACCCCTAGTGAACTCGACTTGGCCAAAATAAGCTTCAAAAGGGCTCATGACATCCTTGGAAATCGAACCCCCAACATTTGCCAAAGGTCCTGCAAACACTTGCTAGATGTTGCAGGAGATTGCTCTTCAACATCTACCACACAAAAGTTAGCAAACAATCCAAATAATGACTGAAAAATAGGTTAAGTATTAGTGAAAAAATTAACAAGATAAAATGTATATGTACAATTATAATTTACAAAAGGCTAAGCTAAAGAGTGAGAGTAAATTCTCGCTCTTTATTTAGTCATCTTCAAGCTCTTAGATAGCAAATGAAAGAAAAGAAAGACAATGTTTTCTTAAAAGAGATTTAAATTTAGAAGTGTTTGGCTTGTGTACAAGCTATGTGCCAAAACCCCTGCAAAACCACTTTGTAAGATAAGATTACGAAGGCTCAAAGAACAAATGAGAGCTTCTTTAAGAATGTATCAAGAGTGGGTTGACCTATCCAAAGACTTCCCTTCATGCTTGATTCTGTGATCCCAACAAGATGTTCCCTCTACAAAACTTCAATCAAGAATTAGTTCCATATAGATTTAACAATAAACAATGATAAGAAACTCTAGAGATTTATTTAAAACCAACTAGAGCATTCTATACCTAGAGCATATTTCTAAATCAAATGTCAATGCAAGATAGCTCTATATTAACAAATCTACAAGAGCATATGGAAACAAATCAGATCAAAGCATGAGTAAAAGAAGTTATACCAATGATCAACAATTTATCACACTCCCAAAGGAGGAACACCTCATGAATGAAACCCCAAAATCTTTATTGATATTTCTGAAAGTGTACAAGGCAGCAGTGCTTCCACAAGCACAATAGTTGGTAACAATATGATACAAATGAGAGCTCAAAGCTCTATTATATAGAACTATGGGAGCCAATCCCAATGTATAAGTGATTAAACAAGTGGCATGAGGTGACAATCCCAAAGAGAAATTCGAATTTGTTGAATGGAGCTCCAATGCCAAGTGTAAAAATCGAATTATGGTAAGTGGACATCATTTTCTTCTTCCCTTATGTGCCAAATTTGAATTTTATGATGGAATGACAAGTGTATATGGGTGGTAACCCATGTGGAGATAATTTCCCACAAAAATCTCCACCAAATCTTCTCCCAAATCCTCCCAAATGTGCGTTAACTTCACAAATTCGAATTTCCAAGTAAGCAACTTTCTCATTTAATGCCAAAAATTCGATTTTATTTGGGCACATGTCCTTTCCTTGAATTTAGGAGCTCACATCACCTTGGGACTTCACTTTAACTCCCCCATAATTATCCACCTCATTTCCACAACATTTAGCATGTGTGGATATTTATTTTTCTCCATTTATTTAATTTTTGGCTTAATTAATTGCCAGATTTCGCACTAAACTTAGGAAAAGTGGGTTTTGAGAGTTAAAAACACATTTTAACCCCTCAAAGTGTGTCATAGTAGAAAGTTGAGGTGAGAAGTGCAAATTTCATTACTCATACCCCATACAACTTCTCTAGACATCACTTAGTGCATTACAAATACAATTCTTTTAGCAATTTTCACAGTGCGGAAAATCTAAAAAGTTAAAAAAAGACTACCTAGACCTAACCAAATTCCACGAATTTTTTGTGTGATCTAGTATGGTAATATACATCGAATCTAGACACTAAGATGTGTTAGGGGCTAAACCTTCAAACCATCACCCCGACTTTGGAACAAAAAGTGAGTAAAAAAACCCAAAAAATTATCCGCCTCTGAAAAATAAGCAATAATTAACTAGATAAAAAAAACATTCCAAGGTGTACTCGTTTAAAGATCGAGTCCCAACATCCTGGGCCTGTTACAGACTCAAAACTCATCATTACTAGTATCACTTATTACAATTCCCCATAGGGTGTGGAATTTGGGTACAAGAAAAATGATGACAAAATAGGAGTTTAAAAAACTATGTCAACTGATGATATTTGATGGTACAAGTGTCATCTGGATAATCCTTGGGCATGGAGTCTTTCATATAATCATGAGGTGCCACTCCAGTGGTCAACATTTGGCTCTATATGGGCTTGCATGCTAGATACAATGTGATAGTGTGCAAGAACCTGGAATTTGCATCCATCGACAAAAGGCATATATCAATAGTATCCATTCTAAATATCATCAAATGAAATGAAGGATAGAAATGAAGAAATGGAAATTTATTCTAAGAGCATAAATGACAATTTATTTTTGAAATTAAACTAATTAAACAAAAAAGACAATGTATAAGGTTAGAAATATGACACAAAAAGATGTCCCATGGCATCAGATGTCTTCAATGAAGTTCGTGTTGAGAACCTGTTTACTTTCGAGCAGATCCATGGGTGGTTTTTTTGATGTGCCCTCTCCAATTTTGAATATCTTAGGACTTTGATCTGTCCCAACACTGTGTTGTACATGGTCATCTAATTTACCAAATCATTTCCGCTTTTTTCTTTTCTTCTTAATAGATTGTGATGTTGATGTTGATGTGATCAAAGTAGACCTTTCTGCTCGATCTTGAAGATGCTCAGATGGAAAATTCGAAGTATCCAAGACTTTTTTGACCTGCCTTTGTCCATTCTGCTTCTGACATGGTTGATGGATCAATCTCATAAGTATAAACCTGATTTCCCTCGGTTTCCTTGCTATCCAAGTCTCCATCAATTAGCCATTTTTCAATGGTGTAAATGACCTCCTCATAACGAGATGAAGGCTGCTTCAATGGACCGGGAGGCTTATGATTTGTTTCTTTGTTCTCTTCTCCTTCGTCATTTAACCTAAGTTGGAATTTTTGTACCTGTAATCTTTCCATTTCATCCAACCTATTCTGAAAAGTGACTTGATTACCTTCATAACACCTATTTCCTTGGCATGATTTGTTTCCATGGTGTTGATTAATTACACTTGTTTTTCTTCCATGGTGAGCAACCTATTTTGAAAAGTGGTCATTTGATTAGAATGATTGACTTCCATGACCTTTATTGCTTGTGCATGATTTAGCTCCATGGTGTTAATGAGTTGAACTTGGTTGAGTTGCATATCCTTAATCATTTGAGTCAACTCCTTGATGTGATCCTTATCATTCTCATCAATTTTCGCTTTGATCTTTCTTTCATCTCCATATTTTTCTTCAAAGGCATCAATGATTGATTCTAGAGAATCAAAACTGTTAGCAGCTAATTCTATGAACAAATCCATTGCATTTCCATCTAATGAAAAGATGAAGAGTCTCATTTTAACATCCTCATGGTTAATATCATGGCACCCTTTGCTCACACAAAGGTGGAAATTCCTAAGTTGAGTTTCAGTACTAATGGCATTGTTACCTAGAAAACTAGGCAACTCTTCAATAGCCTCGATGGCTTCATCCGGAATGAAATTCGGATAGCCTGAAATGTTAGTAAAATCACAAGGGGCGAACAAATCATTCATGATGCCATGCTTCCTTGACCCTGAAATAGAAAATGGATACTAGAGAGAGGCTCTTGTCCAAGATTAGCAAGAAATTTATAAGAAGCAAGCTTCAAGCAGAAATCCTTACAGAAAATGAAATAAGTGGAGTCGCCACTTGAATAGGAATCTAACTCTAAAATCCAAAATGCAAAAAACAAAAGTTAGTCGTATTTCCCAGGTACAAGAAGACTTGTCCCCGACAACGACGCCAAAGATGTTGACCCTACAACCTACACCTACTTACAAGTCAGCGAGAAAAGCCTTCAACCCCACAAGGTGTGGTTGGTGGCAAGGAACTCAGAGAAGGGACCACCCCCCTTAGCTAACCTAGGAGATAGCTCAAATGGAGAGAGTCAGGATTAGTGTGATAGCCTCTTCTCTGAGTTCCCTACCACCAACCACACCTTGTGGGGTTGAAGGCTTTTCTCACTGATTTGTAGGTAGGTGTAGGCAGCAAGGTCAACAGGCTCAATTTATAGTGTTTCATCCATGCGAAAGGGTGTGTCTCATGGGCAGGGTGACTTGTCACTTGGAGGGCCAACTTGTTCACATGTGGAGGTAAATACAAAATTCAAATATTCATTTTCCCTGGTTTGGAAGAGGATGCTTTATAAAAAAAATGAATACATAATAAATATTTTTCTTTTTCTTGCAAGCATGAAGAACATGCTCCATATAATTTTCTTTTGCTAATACGATTTATATTTCATCATTGCAAGTACGAAAGAATATTATGAAGATTGATGTTAATTTTAATTAACAATGGTATGTTCTATACTTGCAACAATTTCTTCAATGTCCTTTAGTTAGCCCAATGACAATTTCCAATAGCAATCACATTAATCATCACATTGATAGAAACTGTAGATAGAACATGAACAATAAAAACAAAGAACAAGCCAAGACAAGAGATCACCAAAATTTGGCAAATGCCAGGGAAAAACCCTAAGATGGGGAAAACCATTGTGGTATCAGCTCCTAGTATAATCCCACGATTATCTATCCGATGAAGTGCCTGGGGTTCCTTGCTTTCTTTGAAAAGTCGACCATTTCTCCTTGATGAACTGTATTACCAGTCATTCCTTTGATCATTGAAGATGTCCCTTGAATGATTGTTATCTTCATCAAGAGATGTGTCTCTGCCATTCAGACACTCCTTCGCATAATGGCCGAACTTATTGTAACCAAGGCATCTGTCTTTCCTTCCACCCTTAGATCCGAACTTCCCAATGAAGTGATCTTTAGGTAGGTCAGCAGAACCTTCTGCTGCGCCATTCTGATAATATTCTCTGCTTCGACTTCACCCTGGGTGAATTATGAGGAACCCATTGATCCTTTTGTGTTGTCCCAACTATCTTTGGTGATTGCTCTTTCACTCTTGCTTGGGCATTGTCTTCACCTTAGCTCTAATACGATGTTAATTTTAGGTATGTTTTATGCTAGAGCAATTTATTTTAATTTTCTAATATCTTTTCCAGATTAGCAATCACAACAGCATTAAATTAAACTGCAGATAGAACTTAAATATAAATCGCAGAAGACAAGCCAAGACAAGAGGATACAAGATGTGGCACTAGCCAGGGACAAACCCCACAATGTGGGGAAACCCTTGATCAATTCTTCTTTTATGTTCTTCAAAGTTCAGCAGAGAAAGAGAGAGATAATACATATACAATAGAAGTCAATATTTTGACTTTTGATATTGCATGAGATTAGTTGAAGACATATTGCTTAAACTAATTCTCTAAGGTGACTACTTCACCTATCATAGTGCTGCATATCTTCCATTTGTTGCACCTTACCGTGTAGTACCGTCATGCTGCGTCATGCATCATCATGCTGTTCATGATCACTATGCTGCCCATACATCATGCTATCCATGATCTCATACATCATGCTGCTCATGCATTATGTTGCCCATTCATCATGCTGCCCATGATCTCATACATCATGTTGCCCATGCATCATGTTGCCCATTCATCATGCTGCCCATGATCTCATACATCATGCTGCCCATGCATCATGTTGCCCATGATCTCATCTATCATGCTGCCCTTGATCTCATACATCATGCTACCCATGCCTCGTGTTTCCCATGATCTACGTAAATCACCCGAGTTTATGATTGCTATAGCGGTGCAGTCAAACCCTTGACTGCGGCTCTATTTTATGACAGTGGCTGAGTGTGCTTTTATGCTTGCGTGCTTCAGCGACTTCCATTACGTTAATTCACTGCGACTTCCATTACGTTAATTCACTGCAGCTTCCATCACGTTAATATGAACCTGCGTGTTTCATTATGTTGTCATTGCAACTAATATGAACCTGTGTGCTTCATTATGTTGTCACTGCGGCTTCTATGAACCTGCGTGCTTCATTACGTTAATATGAACCTGTTCCTTCATGCACGAGTTTCCATGCGAGTTCTTGTGCTTCTTAGGATGTGAGATTAGGTCTTCTTGCTGCGTATTTAGTGTCTTCATTTGCCAGCGGATAGATGTCTTCTTGACCTACATTGGATTAGGGCATCATTGTATTGCGGCTAGGGCATCATACACTAGCATATACTCTCAGCGTTTCTCCTTCTCCAAAAACCCAAAGACATGGAGAGGAGATCACATGAGAAGTGTGTCAAAAGTGACTTCAAATCCTCTTCTATTTATACTAGAACGTAGATGATGAATAGGCATGTCTATTGGGCTTCTGAGCCTACTCAGGTTGCTGGTCGGCTTGATAATAATTCCATAATCAAAATAAATTCATATCTCCATAAACACTTATCGGAATCGGATGATCTTTAGATCAATCCTACACCTCTCGATGAGAGGGATCCATTAAAAATATCAGCTGCCATAAATAAGCTGACCCACATGGAGTTTGGCCCTAGTTGCCAATTTTAACAAGTTGCCACTTGAACAGGAATCTAACTCTAAAATCCAAAATGCAAAAAACAAAAGTTAGTCGTATTTCCCAGGTACAAGAAGACTTGTGCCTGGAAACGGCACCAAAGATGTTGACCCTGCCGCCTACACCTACCAACAAGTCAGTGAGAAAATCTTTCAACCCCACAAAGTGTGGTTGTTGGCAGGGAACTCAGAGAAGGGACCACCCCCCTTAGCTAACCTAGGAGATAGCTCAAACGGAGAGAGTCGGGATTAGTGTGACAACCCCTTCTCTGAGTTCCCTGCCACCAACCACACCTTGTGGGGTTGAAGGCTTTTCTCACTGACTTGTAGGTAGGTGTAGGCGGCAGGGTCAACAGGCTCAATTTATAGTGTTTCATCCATGCAAAAGGGTGTGTCTCATGGGCAGGGTGACTTGTCACTTGGAGGGCCAACTTGTTCACTTGTGGAGGTAAATACAAAATTCAAATTTTCATTTTCCCTGGTTTGGAAGAGGATGCTTATAAAAAAAAATTGAATACATAATAAATATTTTTCTTTTTCTTGCAAGCATGAAGAACATGCTCCATATAATTTTCTTTTGCAAATACGATTTATATTTCATCATTGCAAGTACAAAAGAATATTATGAAGATTGATGTTAATTCTAATTAACAATGGCATGTTCTATGCTTGCAACAATTTCTTCAATGTCCTTTAGTTAGCCCAATGACAATTTCCAATTTAATTTCCAATGGCAATCACATTAATCATCATATTGACAGACTGTAGATAGAACATGAACAATAAAAACAAAGAACAAGCCAAGACAAGAGATCACCAAAATTTGGCAAATGCCAGGGAAAAACCCCAAGATGGGGAAAACCCTTTGATCAGTTCTTATTATTATATCAAATTTTCAGCAGAGAGAGAGAGTACAATAAAGTCAATATTGACTTGCCAATAGATGATCAAAACCACTGTCCAAAACAGTCCAGTGAATCTGTGATTTTTCTGCTTCTAGATAGCAGCAGTCAACAGCCCTAACCAGAAAGTCAATGCTGGTCAACGCAGCAGCAAACAGTCCACAATGTAGCTCGGTCAAACCCAGTCAAACGCGGCCTTCTTTGCTGGTCAAAGTCAGCCCAAAACAGTTTCAAAATAGTCGGTCAAACTTGGTCAAAATCTGCACTTCTGTCCAGCGGTCAGCCTGGTCAACAAGCCCAGAAACCTCAGTTTCTGTGCCAATTAGTGCAGCCCTCCAAAACAGAAATTCTGGCACATAAAACATAGTCCAAGGAGGTCAAAATAGCCCTGATCAATGATGGTCAAACCCTGCAACAGATCCTGAAATTCGGCCTCCTAAAATTTGTCCTCTTTCAGCCACACGTGTGAGAGAAGAAGAGCTGCTCTTGCAATTTGTACGGCCCAATCAGATGAGGAGAGAGAATTGATGAGTTGTAATGATGCCAAATGAGGTTTGAAGTCTCTCTTATTTACACAACTCATTGAGGGTCAAAGGACATGTCCATTAGACTTCATGAGCCTACATGATGATGTGGCCGACCTTGACAATTTGCTCATGTGTGGGCTTGACCTCAAAAACATATTTTTGCTTGACCAAATTTGATTATCTTTAGGTCGATTTTGGTCTTCTCGAAACGAGGAATTCAATGCAATAATCATCTCCATCAATTGAGCTGTCCAAAGTGGAATTTGGCCCTAGTTGCTAATTTTAAAAACCGACCATAGCTACCAAATTTAACACTCTGTAAGTAGCAATGCTTTAATTAAGGTGGGCGAATTGTTGTCTTAAAACAAGAGCTTAAGCTGGCATCATATGAAGAATCCTTCCATGGGATGTTTGCATCAGCTAATGAGACCTCTATTATAAATTATTAAGGGTCTCTGACAGCGCACCAATCCTTAATTGTGTTAATGTATGAAAAAGTCAAGCTAAACACAAAGCTAAGTGCCAATACGAGTACCAAACTCAAGATCAAGCTGTGGCAGTCATGAACATAATCCCTCTCTTTCACCCTTTTTTCTAAAAGGCTGGAAGAGCTTCTAATATCAGGGCTGGTCATGAACAGTGGAAAAATAACCCAAGTCATATATTCTTCCAACAAAGGAGCACCGCATATTATAATCATTTAATATGAGCTCTGTTCTAATCACATGTTGGTGGAAGAGACTTAAAGGAAGAAGGTCATCTTCTCTCTGTATTGTTATCTCTAGGCCATCACATGTAGAATATTTCTACACCTTTCTGACCAGTATAAGTTATGTAGCAGCATTAGAACCTGAAAAATGTTAGATCCTTGTGTACCTTCAATTAATGCAATGATGCTTCAGCCATATTGGCTGATTCCCAAAAAAAGGGGGGTTCAATAGGTAGTATATCATGTGAATAGATGCCCTCCATGTGTGGGTGCCTTGAACCAATAACATGGAGATGTGTGCAAGGTAACCTATTCAAATGGATAGATACATCAATCGGTGCACTACAATGAAACAAAATCCACAATAAGTTGACTGGTTCACTTCTTAAGGAAGGTGCTTGTGCTTTTAAATATAGGTTGGAAAAGGTCAATCCCTTGGCTGGAAAGAATACATGAACACAAAGCTTCAAATGCTGGTTATTAAATCTTGTGAACGTAAACAGCTCTAGAACAACTGAGAGCTTGCCCACTTGATGATGTATATGATGTGAGTGGGCATGGAAAGAATCTTTTCTCATTGATCTTCAAAAAAAGAAACAAGAGGGCTGATATACTTTCCTTGATTGAGTTTAAGCTCTAGAATCATCTCTACTTGACTGTGTAAGGGATGTTGCGGCCTCTAGTAGCTTTGAACATTAGAAGATGACATTATTGTTGTGTTTTCAGATCTTGATTGCTGGCAACTAATTGGCTGAGGATGGTACCTTTAAATTTGGCTGCTTGAGTTCTCATTGCTAAAGTACCAAGGTCCCAAGGTCAATTTCCATCGATGCCCTCAGGGTTAGGCTCTGTTAAGAATAGTTATTGAATGTATGAGGGGTCTCTTAGAAAGAAAAGATGCCAAAAAAAAAAAAATCACCTCAATATCATAATCTCACCATGGGAGTCCGGCATCATAGTAGCTGCCTCATGGAGTTTGATTGTGCTTTGCACATGTGCAGATGATATATTGTTGACAATTTTCGACATTGAACATGAAAACTTGGCCCAAACATTGAGGATTCAATAGAGGAAGGTGACAAAGCGTATTGGAAGAAGTTTGGCCGCCCACAATAGGTGCCATTTCTGCATTTGGGCATGCTTTCTTGGTTTTAAGCTCATTCATGAAGTCAATGCTAAAGTTGGCTTCATGTTTATCATTTTGGGGAATGCTTTTGCAAGGGCCAATGTCATGGCCAGGAATCTGGGCAGGGTGGTATTTGAATCTAAAAATGCCATCTGTGCGTGGATCTTTGCAAAATTTACATAAGTAACAAAGCTTAACTGAACCTGGAATTTTTTTATAGTAGGCCCAAGCAAAGTCCTCCCTTGGCATTTTCACTGTTTAATGCTTACTTAGTTTATGCCCTAGGGCTTAGAGGCTGCTGCAGATCACATACTACCAATATGTGTCCATAAACAAGTGCAAATTGATCTGCAAATGGAAGAAAAACTGTACAACTTTTCCCTAAGCATCGGGGTGCCAAATATGGTGCTTCCAAACCTCGTTGTGTTTAGACTCTTATGATTCATTAGATTATGATTAAGTTCAATAATATTCTAATTGTCACAAAATAAGACAAAAGGATGATCTTGAGCAAAACTTAGCTCACCGAGTACATCTGAATTCCAAGAAAGATGCCTCTCGAAAGGAACTGAAATAGCATATTCAACTTCAGTAGAGGAGAGATCAACCCCCTGTTGCTTATTGGAACACTAACAAATTGATCCAGAACCAAGAGAGAACAAATATCCTGAGGAGCACTACTTATCACATCACATGCCCAACTGACATAAAAAAGAGAAAAGAAAAAGAAGGGGACAAGAATATGAATCTTAACACCTCTGGAGTAGGAAATGCCCATGAGAATGGTGCCCCTAAAATAGCACAGATTACAATTACCAGTCTGCCAATTACTCTCATGAGGTTCTTGCATATCATAAGAATGCATACTAACCATAAAGGAGATATTTGACCGTGTAGGTGTAGGATACAGAAAATTGAAAAGTAAAAACATGCATTTAAAAGGATTGAATGCAAGAGTGAGACAACTGCAGATGGTTGTGGGAATCTTAATTTTGTACATATACACAAAACTGGCATTTATTCTCATGTAGCAAACTATGGTGCTGCTGATTCTAAAACTGTTTTGGGTGGGATGAGCGTGGAAGCTCCACTTTAGCTCCAAGATCTCTTACAAATTGTATTAGCCCCTTAGAGCCCACATAATCTCTGAATGGTAGAAGGTGGATTAATGGGATTCTGTAGTCATGGATAAAATTGTGCAATTTGGCACTGTTGTTAACCCATATGCTTAATGTACTTCCAAAAGTCGGAGGATTTACACATCATAGGCAAGTAACATACAGACTTCTGGGACAGTATTGCCCATAAGGAACCTTGACATGATGCAAGGTCTCAAGTCTTCTTAAATTTGAGTCACCAGGTAGTATGACCAGGCATTTAGAAAGAGACCCCATCAGGGTGAAACTTCCCCTGTTGTCTTAAATGTGATTCATAGTAATGCTACCTGGTGTTTTGAAGTCATCTGGAGCAACAAGGTTTGTGTTATGTACAGATTAGCTCGATTGACTATGCTTATTGTAGTTTTATCTCTGTTGGGTTCCTAGCTTAAAATATATGGACATAAGTCCTCTCAAGTCACTACCTCTAATTTCCCTCTGTGAATTTCATTAATGTATGCCTTCTTTAAGGACTATACAAACTGTTATTTGCCTTGTATATACGCATACAGTAGGAAAGAGAAGTTTGTACTAGTTGCTGTAGCTATCTTTGGTTCCTTATTTCATAGACAACAAGAGAAACTCATGACAGTATGCAATCTCTGTGGCTTCTAAATTACACTGACATCTACTCTTACTGCACAGTCATAACGTGTTGCAAAAATTAGGTGTGAATATCTAATTGTGAACAATACGCTGTGACCATAGCATTTTGGTTATTGTTATAAAGTACTGCCACACACTGATGTTCTGTAAACTCACGTTAGGATATCACTGAGCATGATAATGTGTGAAATCATTTAACTGCCTTCGTGGTTGGGTATACTGTTAAATATAGACATTCAACTCAATGCTGGGTATGGAGTATTGTTATTTGATGGCTATGCAGGGTGTACTTTTAAGGAACGACTGTCTCTGGAAGTAACAATGCTTTAATTAAGGTGGGAAAATTGTTGTCTTAAAACAAGAGCTTAAGCGGGCTTCATATGAAGAATCCATCCATGGGTTGTTTGCGTCAGCTAATGAGACCTCTATTATAAATGATTAAAGGTCTCTGACAGCGCACCAATCCTTAATTGTGTTAATGTATGCAGAAGTCAAGCTAAACACAAAGCTAAGTGACAATACGAGTACCAAACTCAAGATCAAGCTGTGGCAGTCATGAACATAATCCCATCTCTTTCACTCTTTTTTCTATAAGGCTGGAAGAGCTTCTAATATCAGGGCTGGTCATGAACAGTGGAAAAATAACCCAAATCATATATTCTTCCAACAAAGGAGCACCACATATTATAATCATTTAATACGAGGTCTGTTCTAATCACATGTTGGTGGAAGAGACTAAAAGGAAGGTCATCTTCTCTCTGTATTGTTATCTCTAGGCCATCACATGTAGAATATTTCTACTCCTTTCTGACCAAGTATAAGTTATGTAGCAGTATTAGAACCTGAAAATGTTAGATCCTTGTGTACCTACAATTGATGCAATGATGCTTCAGCCATATTGGCCGATTCCAAAAAAAAGGGTTCAATAGGTAGTGTATCATGTGAATAGATGACCTCCATGTGTGGGTGCCTTGAACCAATAACATGGATATGTGTGCAAGGGAGCCTATTCAAATGGTTAGATACATCAATAGGTGGGGCACTCAATGAAACAAAATCCACAATAAATTGACTGGTTCACTTGTTAAGGAAGGTTCTTGTGCTTTTAAATATAGGCTGGAAAAGGTCAGTCCCTTGGCTGGAAAGAATACATGAACACGAAGCTTCAAATGCTGTTTATTAAATCTTGTGAACGTGAACAGCTCTGGAACAACTGAGAGCTTGCCCACTTGATGATGTCTATGATGCGAGTGGGCATGGAAAGAATCTTCTTTCATTGATCTTCAAAAAAAAAAAAAGAGGGCTTATACACTTTCCTTGATTGATTTTAAGCTCTAAAATCATGTCTACTTGACTGTGTAAGGGATGTTGCGGCCTCTAGTAGCTTTGAACATTAGAAGATGACATTATTGTTGTGTTTTCAGATCTTGATTGCTGGCAACTAATTGGCTGAGGATGGTACCTTT
>APFE030854128.1:0-13225 GCA_000404065.3 Pinus taeda | reverse complement strand
GACATGGGTAAAATGTAAATGGCAGGTGACAAGACTACCTAATTGGATTATTCAATGACAAGTATCCAACCAATTTTGTAGTGTGGTCCATATTAGGGTGTTGACCCTAGTTGTAAGGAGGGGTGGAGGTATTTCCCACCATGTAACCTCCAAACCTAGAATTGTGGGAGGGAAGTGGTGGACACGCTCCCCTAGACATGTGATGACAATTGCCAGTTGCATGCTAGGGAAGTTAGGTCGGTATAGTCGACGCTTCCACCATATTGGTTTTATCAGTGGTTAGATTGGTATAGCCAATGCCACAGTATATAGCAACAGAGGATGGATAGGGTGGGAATGGAAGTAGGTCAAGAAGGATAGGAGGATATAGATAAGTTGGAGACTCTTGATGGGACGTGATGTCATTGTCTGATTTATCAAATTTTACTACTATAACCCTCTCTCTATTTTTTTATGCCTTATTGTCAAACTGCTTCTAACTCCTTGTATCTTTTACACTCTAACTTCGGGACGAATTTTTCTGAAGGAGGAGTGAATGTAATGCCCTACTTAATTTTGTCATGCAAATTTTACTAGTGTTTAAATTACCTGAAAATATTGACTTATAATTATCAAGAAATATGGGTACATACCTACATTGGTGAAATTGTAAATTTACTACTTATATAAATTTTATTGTTATTCAATTCCCAACTTACCTCCTCAAATTTAAATTTTGATAGGATATGGTCTCCTTCCATTTATTCCAATTTAAATATCCATATCCCCAAAATGTCCTCTCAAAGTTACTTGGGAGAAGATATGGTCCTCTCCAATTAATTACCAAATTATATATTCATATCTCATCCCCAAAATGTCCTCTCAAATTTACCTAGGAGAAGATGTGGTCCTCTCCAATTAATTACCAAATTATATATTCATATCTCATCCCCAAAATGTCCTCTCAAATTTACCTAGGAGAAGATATGGTCCTCTCCAATTAATTACCAAATTATATATTCATATCTCATCCCCAAAATGTCCTCTCAAATTTACCTGAGAGAAGATATGGTCATCTCCAATTAATTACCAAATTATATATTCATATTTCATCCCCAAAATGTCCTCTCAAAATTACTTGGGAGAAGATATGGTCCTCCCCAATTAATTACCAAATTAAATATCCATATCTCATCCCCAAAATGTTCTCTCAAATTTACTTGGGAGAAGATATGGTAAGAAAAGTCAAATGTAAGGATGAGGGGGTAGTTATGACATTAATGACAGGTGGTTGAGGTGGAGAAGAGAAGGAGGCATAAAAGGGGAAGGATGATATGAGGAGGGGGGATCCTTGGTCTTGGTTTTGGTTTTGGTTTTGGTTGTGGTTTTGGAGAATTTTGTTTTGGGAGGAAGGTGGGGAAAAAGAAGGGAGAGAAGGAGAGTATTTGTTTAACTTGGACACACTACATCTGGTTGGACTTGGGCTCGGAGGGCTAGGGAACCTGTGGAGGTTCCGTGGGCTAGGAAATACTTCCTAGTTGGTTTGGAGGAAAATCCAGTCGAATAGTCAAGAGAACCATCCCAACAGAGTCAGGAGCTCAGAAGCATCTCGACTAAGCTATTGGAACAGGTATTCCTCTGTGTATTGATTACTAATGTAAATGGTTGAAATAAAATTCTTACTTATATAAATTGTGGAAATAGATTTTAACCGTATATTATCATAAAATAAATGTTTAGATAGAAATAATTTTTTCCCATTTTATTGTATTTAAAATTATAGAACCTTAGTTTTTAGTTAGAGGACCCTAGGAGGGAGCCTCACATGTGTGCATTGATTTATGAATACTCTTTGAAAAACAAAAAATAAGGAATATTTTCCTTTGTGTGTAAGAAATAAAACATCACAATTCAAACATGTTGAATTTTGTTACTATGTTTGGTCTTCATAATGTATATTTTGGCCCTTGATATATTTATATTAATTAATGTAAAAATTTTCTTCATGCTAGAGTCAAAAGAAAAACTTATTTTTAAGTCATTTCTTTATGGACTTGTTGATGGTGTTGGACCCACCAACATTTCAGGGGATCTCCCTAGTAAGAAGTCCCAACTATACCTCAGACCGTTTGGAGTAGGAGTCCCAGTAGTGGGTAGTAAATTTATGCCTTGACTGCGATAGTTTGCAGATGTAAGTGTGATATATTTGTCGGAAACAAGTGTGAGACCTTGCAGCGAGTCAAGAGAGATGCAAGGGGGGGGGAAGAAGTGTATCCCTTAGAAGTTTGTGATAGTATGCAGCCTGAAAGGAACACACGATTTGAATGAAATCACAAGTTGAAAAGAAAAATAGTCGACAATCCAAAGTGACGGGTTAAACTAATAGCACAACTTTAACAAGATTCATACAATCGTATACAAAATAGTTCATACACAAATGCATAAGGTAAACAACATACATTGCTAAATTAACAGAATAGTCGAACTACAATAACAACATATGCATGAAGACGTGTTGGCATTGTTATATATAATATATTATTATATTATAATATATATATATATATACTAAAATATAGTGAAAGTTCCATCCATACATACAACCATGATAGCCACTAGCCCCAAATTATAGTGGAACATTACAATCAACACTGCATGCTCCTCCAAAGAGATGTACTCTCTCTACATTGTGGAGAAGCTAAGGCTCATCACAATACTCTCCAAGCCTTCTCTAAGCAATGCCTATCCAAAAGTTTTGCTCCCAAAAGATTTTTCTATCAGTTATGAGGTTCTATTTATAACATTTAAGGGTGGGATGATCCTTGACATTCCCCTCTGTGACTCTTGTTCTACTCTCATGACTCTGCAACTTCATTACATATTACTCTTTAGATTACATATCACTGATTTCATTCCACTAATGACACTTGGAATTTCACTTTACATCATGTTTATAATAATAATACATTTTCCACATATACCCATGTGGGACAAAAATAGCCTTGATTTAGCGAGATGAGACAACACTAAGACTTGGACAGCTGTGGAAAGACCAACTCATTAACCTCCTCTCTGTGATCTTCGGTGACGAACTGATGCCAAGCTTGGTAGTGCGCAATGGTGTCCGCGTACCGTTTGATGATGTCTTTCTAGAAACGAACTCTTGCCTCCATCACTTTCGGTATGCTGATCTGGAACCTCTATCCAACTTATCCTATAACATGTGCAGCTTAGTCCTAAGCACGGCTGGACCGACGACATATGTCTGCATGTTCTTTGTGCTAATCTGCAAACCTGCACTAGTGGCCATGTGCATCAACTAATCAAAGTACATGTCGAGATCCAGTCGGACTTGATTCTTCTCTTTGGCTTTAGTGAGTGTTCCAATTTACGGGGTTTCATAATTTCTCACAACAACATCTAAACTCCTGAATAACCATGCGTATGAAGCCTCAACATCGGTGATGAGTGGCAGGAGTTCCTCATAGTTCCAGATCAGACACTAGATGCATGCTTTGTCCAACTCTACTTGTGGCTTCATCGTCTTGTGCAAGTGCAGCGGGGCTCCCTTGTACATCATTTTGCATGTCTGTACATGATCAACAACGACATATATGTCTGTGAGCGTGTGCATTATCTTGATGCAACGATATTGATGACCATGTAGATGGACAACTGCCTTGTGTACAGTGACGAACTTATCATACAGTCTCCGCATGACTATCTCAAGAGTTGACGCTTCAACAAGTATCGATTTCTTCATCTCTTCTCTAGTGGATCATGTTGATTGTTCCTCTCTCTGCCTAGTTGCTTGCAATTCCTTAGCCATGCGCTCACTTTCTGCTATCAATAACTTCACACTTGAACTCATGGCTTCGGCATAAGCCTTCGTAGCATTGGCCAAGGTAGTTGGATGTCTTCACACATCTAACACAATCACCTGTTCTTCAAAGTTCACAAGTGATGCATGCTCATACGGGATGTGCACTATGCGTGCCTATACAACTCTGTGTTGTGACTCATCAAAGGCTATGTTGTACACATATGTTCTTGGATCATCCTCAAGGAGAACGGTCTCTCCTTGTTCACTTGGGACTTTCTCTAGTGTTAGAGCTGGTGAAGCCTGTGGGGTGACCTCAGTTGCTTTTGGCATAAGTCAGTGTCCTAATCCTATTCCGATTGTTCCATCTTCGCATCAATCTATTCATCCATTGGTTCATCCTGCTGAGCAAGTTCTTCTTCCTACAGCTGCTCAGTCTGTTCATCATTTGCTGATGGTGGATCTGATTCTTCAACGTGTATCGGTGCAATTTTCACTGTCTGAGCACCTTGCACTTTCTCGTGTTCATGTTCTTCCTCATGTCCCTATTACGCTTCCTTCTCTCTTCTACGCAACTCTTGTTCTTCTTTGAGCCTCTACTCTACTTCCTGCAACTTCCTCTTTGTCTCATACAGTATTTGCTTATCTCTCTTTTTCTGTGCTCCTCTCTTGTCACGTTGTCACCTCTTTGCTTCTATCTCCAAAGCTACTCTCTCAATAAGTGGATCTTCCTTAAACTTGTAGCTTTGCTTCGCCTCTACGCTTTTGGAAATCTTCCTCTTGCCTTCACCTTGCGCAAGTTTACTGCTCCTTGTGGTGTTGCTACCTTGAGTGTTTCTAGCCATTCTACTTCCATGTTGACTGGTTCATTGGGCCTAGAGGAGTTATAGAAATATCTCCAAGGGTCTTCCTCTAACCAATGACACACCCCATGGATCTAGGGATAGCACACTCTCATATAATGGTCCCTTCATAAGCCATGTCGAACTTAAACTTCTTGAATTCCTCAACCTCGACATCCACCTCTTTCAAACTCTGGATTGCGTACAACCCCATCTGTAGATGAATCATATGCCATGGTGCCTTCTTCTTCCTGTGCAGTCCAGCTGATAACCCTGACGAGATGTGGTATGAAACCTCCTGCATGACCAGCTTGTCTATGGCAAACTTCAACAACAAATGCGAAGCCTTCTCCGCGTTATACATCTGGATGAAGGTGTCATCGGGTGAGGTGTACCAATCTACGATGTTCCACAATGCCCCCATTGTTGCCAAGGACATGCAAGGAATATCTTGTTAAAAGATCATCATGTACAAAGGGGGAATGAAGTAGTCAAATAGTCTAGCCATGACTCCTTGGTAGTTGCACTCTGAGAGAAACTTGCAATATATGTTCACATCATTCTCTAAGGGTGTCCATGCCCAACCCATGCCAGGAAACTATTGACGAGCACAGATTGCATCGAGTAGGTAGGCAAACATGAACAATCTTTCTTGTCGATCCTTGGGCGGACTCCAGGCATTCAATACATGCACTTTCAACTGAAGAGCCAACATGTCGGACCAGTTGAAAGGCTTTCCTTCACTTACCAGTTGATCCAACATAACAAACAAACTCTATGGGAAGGTCTCCATACTCTCTTAGCCATATAGGCGACATGTAAAGACAACCAAGAGTTTGTAAGCCTTCCTGAGTGTCTTTGTCTTGTAAATATGGTTGGGTATCATCCTGAACTTTGGTGGCTCCCTTACCCAACACTTCAAGATGTCTTTCATGTTCGTGCTATTGTTGGGAGTGTAGAATGGTGCATCCATCATGTTCACCGGTTGCAGAAAACGATATATTTGTTGTAATCCTCCGCCGTGAAGGCAACAAACTCTACTCCACTGACACTACATGAAACCTTGTACAATCCTAACTTATGAATGTTGACATAGACCTGACGGTCCTCCAGATTCTCCTCAAAATTGACTGCGAATATAGTGTTGATATCTTGCCATGTGATATTGATGTCTTTCTCAATGAATAGATGTGTGTCTGCATAAACGAGCAAGCTCATAGACACATGTTCAACCACATCTCCAGTATTGCTTTCAAATGTGTCCTTTGATCCATCTCTCTTGCATGCCATGTTACATGTACTGCTGAGAAACTGCTCAACACCTGTTGTACCTAGAGACAACGAAGACACTCATGGCAAGCCAATGTCAACCGGAAAACATAAAGCAACTCGGGAATCAATCATGCATCAAACTGTGAGAGATTGTTGGCCAAGATTTCATAACACTAACTATGAGGGGCTAGGAGACTGTCAGCTGAAACTGTGCATTGTGCAGTACCAACTGCTAGCAACACCTTCGTCTGACTGGAACTACACACAGTGTGGTCCACAGAGGCTAACTGTGGCTTGGAATTGTGCAATGTGTAGTTTAGTCTAGTTGAAACTGTGCTTAGTGGGATAGACTGGGCATTGTCTCCCAAGATTGTGTAGAGCACAGCTGGGAGCCAGTGTAATTCCTGGAGGCAAGATAGAGCCTTGACTTCCGGGAATGCGCAGTGCATGCCAAGAGAAGCAAGATCTAGGCCAAGGCAGCCCAGATCTTCCCTAGTGCAATCTGAAAATGAGAATGACTCAATGGGTGGGCAAAGATGGTGCAGATCTAAGTGAATAGACATGCATGAAATCCAAGCAAGTGCAGAAATCAGTCAAACAAAAAAACAATGAAGCTCATGAGGAGAGTCATCACAAAGATGACTATTAGTGTAGAAACAGGGTTATGCATGCAACACTAAGGAAATGCAATGCAAAACTTGAAACAACACTTCTACAAGTTAAAATACATTGAAATGCCAGCAGTCATTCACTAAAATAAATAAAACAATACTCACACAAGCCAAGAAATAAAAAGCGGCAAAAGACATGAAAAGAAAAACTTACCCGGAAAAGTTGTGTCGATTGTGCCAAAGGTTTCTAGATGCCCTAGGAATGCTAGAGCTCCAAGATCTAATGTGAAGAATGAGCTATGGTGTGTCCATTAAATCTATTTGTTAGATTTAGGGTTTATGATGTGCATGCCACAAATCTAGAGAAAAGCGACACTTGGCGGGAATTTTCTCAATGAACCTTGCATGTAACTCCTTGTTGCTAAAAATAGATCCCTAAAATCTAGGGATGTTTTTTCAATTTATTTTATTTTTTATTTTTTGGGTACAATTTTCCATGCATGAAAGGAAAGATTGCATTGTTCTTGAGGGAACTAGGCAACCTATTGGCACATGCAACAAACATCCACTGAAGGGAAGCTTCTCTACTATTTCTAGGCTGAGTGGCTCTGGCTGTCTCACAAGTTCTTCGTAATTTCCTAGAGCAAGGTTGGTTACCTGTTGGTTTAGCGCAGTTTTGAGCTTCAACTCACTGCCCGATTAGTCCGCACAATTTTCCAGAGCAAGGTTGGGCTGCCTGCTCTACGCAATTTTTGGGAGCAAGGTTGTTGGCCTATTCTGTGCATTTCTGAGTGCAAGGTAGTTGTTGGGCTATTTTGTGCAATTTCTGAGTGCAAGGCAGTTGCTAAGATTTCGAGGAGGGAGGCTCCAAAATGAAGCAAAGGAAAAATTTTGGAGGTTGGTTGTAGCCGCTACAACAGGACTTAAAATTGAAAAACTTGAATTTTTGAAATTGAATTTCTGGCTCCAAAATTAGTCAAGTCATCCTAGGTAGAAGAGACACCCATTCGATCAAGAAGGTCACTATATAAAGACAATTCATCCTCCTCCTCAAGGCAACAATTTGATCTCTCTCAAGCAAGAATCCTCTAGGCATCCAAGCGAAGGACAAGGAAGAAAAAGAAGGATGAACTCATCTTTCTCTCTCTCTCTAGCTTGCGTGTGTGGAGGATCTCTCCCTCTGTCTAGATAGCGCATGTGGAGGATCTCTCTCTATCCATCTCACAAGTTTTTGGGTTGTTACAGTTGCAGGGATGAAATTTTTTGGGAAGTTGCAGAACCAAAATTCTAGGTTTCTTAGCATTTACTGGGAGGCTTAATTTCGGCCTAGGGCAGAACAAGAAGGCCAAGTTACTGGAGAAAATTTGAGGCTTTATTTGGAGGGTGTTGACTAGTTTTGACCATATATTTGTTGAAGTTCAACTTTGACCTAGTTGTTGACTAGAAGTCTAGGTGTGTATCTTGTTGAAAAGAATAATTTATCTATTGAAAAGGTTGTTAGGTTTTTTCCACCAACTAGGTTTTCCCAAGATAAATCTTGTTGAATTTTGTAACTATGTTCGGTCTTCATAATGTATATTTGGCCCTTGTTGTATTTATATTAATTATTGTAAAGCATATTTAATGTCAAAAGAAAATTATATTTTGAGTCAAGTCCCACTTTGACTTTTAAAATAAATAAAAAATTGAAATTTTGAAATTGAAATTTTTGGTCCAATTTTGTCAAGTCGACCTCCCTCCAATTCAAGTCAGCCCAAGTAGGGACATGCCCCTTTGACCTGGGAAGAAAATTATATAAATGCAGCTCGACCTCCTTCTCATGGCTCCAATTTTGTTATATGAAAAACTCTTTTCTGCAAACATAAGTGAATTCCCTAGATCTAGTGATGTTATCTAGAAACGATAGAAACAAAACACTTGTGTTTTCCTTAGAGAGATTATAATATGGAGGAAAGACTTACCTTGGGTCCAACTCAAGTTCTCCTCTTCTCCTTACTTGTGAACTTTAATTCCAACTCCAAATAATGTAAATGGAACTGACGAAACAATTATGACAAGCACGAGAACTACAAGATACACATAACATAGACTAATATCTATAATCAGTGAGTCAAGAATGCTTTGATAAACATACACATAAAATAGACTCAAGTATAGGGAAAAAAATGTTTTTGTATTAATTAAACGTATGAGAATATTACAACTCTTTTGCAGTTCTTGAGAATGTAGATGTCTCCCACCAAACTTGTCCTTCCTTAGCCATAAAGAAATATTTCAATCTCAAATCAAGGATGGTAATGGATCCTTAGGTAAAAAAAAGTAGCATCAAGGCATAGCTAAGAGTCTCAAAAAGCCAACCCAGACTCTATGGGAGGTAGTGAATTTATAGGGTAAATAGGGTAGTTTGGGTTTTACCAATCTATGACTTAGATCCACATATGAGAGATTCATATAAGCTCTAAAGATAAGAGATAAGACCTCTAGGATAGGATTTTGAGATATCAATCAATAGTAAATGGTTAAAACCACTTTAGAATCTTTTGGAAAGAGAAATTTGAAATTATTTTTTATTTTTCTTGAGATTATAAAAACATTGCACTTGTAGCAAAGGCAACCTACACTGGTCAGTGCAGTTACTAAGTTATGCAACATGAAACATTATAGGTTTCATAGAAGATGGGTGATATGGGCCCAAAAATGAGTTTTTAAGCTAAAAAACCCAAAAATCTTGGAACCTTTGGAGAGATAATGCTTAAGTTTTTGCAAAGGGATGCTTGCAAGGTGTCAAGGATCTTAAATGTTTTGGTTTCCAGGCCATATGAAAAAATGAACTGTAACATATTTCCCCCTAAAGTAAAAAGTCAGAAGTAGTGGCTGAGGACTGAAGTTGTTTACTTTGTGACAAGTCCAAATCAAGAAAAGGTTGGTTGAGATCATCATCTATTATAATACATAATCATCATGATATCATCATTGAGGTAGGGATACCCATACTCAGTCTATAAGCCAATACATGTACAATGATCAAAGTCTCGTCCATTGATGACAGATAGGGAACCCATACTTTGATGAATTTCTAAATGAGCATAGCCATCATACCTTGTGATCTTGTATGAAACCTGAAATCACAACCCGTATGGACGAAACTAGATCCGGGATTGTCCACCTCGTCAATCAATAGTATGAGTATAACCATGTGAATAAATGAGTTGGTGTCGAACATGGTAGACACCATATGATTATTGAATAATGTTGTAAGTTGTTAACAGATGTGAGAGGAACCACTGATAATGATAATGGATCTCAAGGTACTACAATACAATCCATTTAGTGTGAATGAATGAGTTGAAGTCGAACACCTCACAGAATCTTATGGTCGAAGGCCAATGATGAGAACCTGTCATCGAAAGTGAGGAAACTTTCCATTGAGGTATGCAAGCTCCAAGGCACTAAAGGGAGTTTCTAATTTAACTTCCTAGATAATGTGTTGATGTCGACAAGAAGTGATCTGTCATGGGACGACCTTGATGTATGTTGTTTTTCCACGATACTGGTGTATAGGATAGAATCTTAAATAATTGACACTACCAAACCAAGTATCATAACAAGCCTACTTTGCACAACAGAATATAAAGAACAACAAATCTAGTAGTGAACAAAATATACACAATTTTGTGCAACCCAACTTCATTATATTAATCAACCTAAATAATACAATAGTCTAGGGCTCCTGTACCATGGATAATGGCCCACATACATCCATTGATACAAGATACAAAACTTAGGCTTGGTGTCAATCCATCAAAAACCAATCTACCCTCAACAAGATTCTCTGACCATATGGATGTAACATGCTCTCTCAGCTCCTCTCCTTCATACCTTGTATGTTCCCAGTGCTTTAGCTCCCGATCTGCTGCACTACCTCTATCAATGATTCAATTCAATCTGGTCACTAAACCATGGCTCAACAATCTTCTCTCTTTTTAATCTCTCTTCAATCAACGCATCAACACATCGAGACTCCTATTGAATTGTTCACAACTCCATTTGTGAACAACTCACAACTTCCCACTATTGCTCCTCATCTACTCAAGGACTTCATCCCACTATAATATCCATGCGTTTCTCCAATGAAGACTAACATAGGGCATAGAGGGCTGACACCTATCAAGAAGTCCATCTCCCACAATAAACACGGGGTAGGAGGACTACCCATATTCTGTTGTAGATGTCCTTCTCCACAAGAAAAGTCTAGGGTAGCACAAACTGCTCCTAGTTGATCAAATGCTTGAGCTCAATAATTTCCACTCTACCAACCACCTAAGTCCATCAAGATGGTGCACATCAGGCTCTAACTTGGGCACTATCACATTTCCCTCCAACAGACCATAAATGCCCAACCCACTATCCACTCTTGCTCCACTCTCACGCTGCCCTCCAACAGACCATGAGTGGCCAATCCTCATTGTAGCATCTACACATTGGCTAGGGTATCCTCATACTAGGATCACCCTTCCTATTGGCTACTAACAGACTCCTCCAATCTATCCTCTTCTAGGACTACATCCACTTGGAATAAACATCAATAAGAAGAGGCAACATACCTTGTTTCTTCTCTTCTTGTCCTTGGCATATGTAGACATTCATTGAGTATTGACTTATCTAGCTATGGCATACAACAACCCTAATTCAATTTTGCACATACTCCAACAAACCTGCTCTTCTCCTCTGAAATCCATGTGTTGACTCTTCTACTATTGCAACCTATTGTGAGGGTGCCTCCTAGGCCTCTCAACCCTCTCCTAAAGGAGACACAACCTCTGCAATATTTTCAGATCCCTGTGACCCTATTTCAGAGACATATCAACCCTTAAATTTGTACCCAACCAACCTTCCTTCACCTCCAAAATATCTACATCTCCTTTCTTGATATCTCCCCTTCCTCGTTGCTACAAATGCCATACTAAGTTGTTGTTCTAGCCACCTTTTAATTGCAGACCAACCCTAATCTAGGGTGTGATCCTACCTGTAGCTTGATTTAGGATTGTGGCTCCCATTCTAACGAGAAAACAAGCTCAACACATGCCTAGAATGACCCTCAATTCTAGGGGTTGAATCATGCTCTTGATTTGGACCTATAATAGATAAAATTACCCACACAATCTGCCCATCAATGACCTCAAGGCTTTTTTTTGTCCTACTGCAACATCTCGGCCTTTGTGTGGATGAAAACTCACCCTAAACAATCCTCAAAACCCATGCCAATGTCCTCCTTGAACTCAGTTGCCTCAGAGTTGTGTTGTATTTCAGAGATGAGCCTTGATGTGATGCTCCTTAGATGGGAAATGACCTCACATAAGCCCTCTATTTATATATTCTTCTAGGGAAATGTATAGCCCAACAAAGGGTCACCTCATGTCAAGGCTGACTTGACTTCTCTAGACCATTTTTCCAGACTTAACTTCAAAAATTCATATATCCACATAGACAACTCATAATTCGATGATTTTCACTGTGTTGAATTTGTTTCAATGTCCTCTATCATCTCCATCCATCACGAGTCCAATTATATCCATGCTTTTGGCCCCAACATTAATGGGTACAAAATCCCAAGCTTGGGTTTCAAGCCCACAAAAGACTTTTTTGTGCCAACTCCTCCACAGCGCTCAAGCCTAGGGTTTGGAGTACCTCCCAAGCTACAAATATCAACACTCCCTCTTAGCGAGGGAGATACTTCAAACACTAGGAAGTCTCCATCATCATTAGTGACACTAGCCCAGCGGGTGTCCATCACTACAACATACTTTGTAGAATAAACCCTGCAATCTTAGTAGTGTCTCTACCTCATTATATCTGAACCTGAAGATCTGAAATATCCATAGGGTTGCTCCTTCTAAGGCTAGACTCCCTTTGAACCTACATTATCTCCACTGGCTCAGTCCTACAATCCTACTAGATCAAATACCACACGTTCAAATCCCTCCAATCTCAAATATGCAACATCACGATCCGATGAAGACTCTAGCCTGTTAATCTATAGTCCATCACATGAATCAATTTTGATCATCCTGATCTCATCCATGCCAAATCAATCCTCGATTTGTCCTGTCATGCGGAAAGAGTTATTTTTGCTGACAAAACTAACCTCCCTAGGAGTCTAAGACTCTCTAGTGACAAATAAGACAATTAAGAGCAATCCTTCTCTAAACATACATTATTCTATGAGAAACCAAGTGTTTTTCGATCCTACCTCAAGACCAACGCTGTTGTAGTAGTCTAGCCTCGTCGATCCAAATGAGCTCCTCCTTCACTTCGAAACCTGCATACACTAACAATCAACCGATTACATAACACCTGAATATCTCATAAAAAAAAACATATTCAACATATAGACCAAGGAGTATATGAAACAATTCATTAACAACAAATCATTGAGAAGAAAGGACTTATTTGTATTAAGGAAACAAAAGAAACCATTACAACCTGAGCCTTGGTGTTGTGCAAGTTCCTCCCAGGGTCCAGCAAGAGTTTTCCTCTACTTTGACAAGCTCACCCACTTCCAAATGAAACAAGAAGGATGGTAATCTCTCCTCACAAGCTTCTACAAGGAAGTCCTAATTCCAGCAGCATCTACCCTTTGGAATGTTCAGCTTTCAACCTGCCCTCCTTTGGCCCAATGCCTATATTTATAGTGTTCTAGA
>APFE030854124.1:0-26992 GCA_000404065.3 Pinus taeda | reverse complement strand
CAAAAAGGTTATCCACATATATAGCATCCATATAATCATCATCTTCAAATGCCATTAATAGTTTATATTCATTACCTCGTTCATCTTCATCACTATTTGATAGACCATCACTATCTTCATGAGTGCAGTACCTTTTCTTATTTGCACCCTGTTTCTTGTTCCATCTAGTAGGTTCCTTTCCTTTATCCTTATAAGGACATTTTGCAGCATAATGACCTACTCTTCCACAAGCAAAGCATTTAAAAGGTAACTTACCTCTGAACCTTCCAGAACCCCTTTGAAGATTTCTAACAAAATTTGATTCTTCTTCTTCTTCTTCTAGTACGTGACTTGCTTCATAATAATCTCGTTTGACCGACGCCTTGAAAGCAGCTTCTCTTCTATCTGATGGACCTCCCTTTCTCATTTCATAAGCAGTTAGAATTCCATGTAGCTGAGACATAGTAAGAATTCGTAGATTTTCCTTTTCTTCAATTGCAGATACTTTAGATTCAAACTTGGGGGACAATGACCTTAGAACCTTTTCAACCACAATAGCCTCTTTTATTTCTTCACCCAAATTTTTCATGCAATTAACAATCTCATCTACCCGAAGAAAGTAGTTAGCCACACTTTCATCATTATACATCCTGAGATTTTCATACTGAATCCTGAGAGTTTGAAGTTTAGCACGCTTTACCTGTTCATCTCCTTCGTAGCTCAAGACAATCTTGTCCCATATTTCTTTTGCTGATTTATATTGCATAATTTTCACAAACTCTGTTTGAGATAAGCACCCCAGCAAAGTATTGACTGCTTTATCATTTGTTTCATATTTCTTCTTTTCGGCCGCATCTGTAGGAGTAGCTGAAGGAAAATTGTAGCCTGTCTCTATGATATCCCAAACATCTGTACCAAGAGATTGAAGATATGCAGTAACTCTTACCTTCCAATAATTGAAGTTTGTCCCATCAAAAAATCGGTGGCCTGATAGATGCTTCCCTCTCGTAGTTGCTCATGATGAAAGATCTTCCTTCAAGCGATCAAGCTTCTTTAGAAGGACCTGCTCTGATACCAATTGTTGAAAATAATACGGAGAGGGGGGGTGAATCAGTATTATCTAGTCCTTTTAACAATTCTTCCTTATTTATACTTTGAATTATTTTTGCATATCAGTACCATAAAACAATGAGCATGAACAAGAAAAACAGACAGTCACATCAAAGAACACCAGATATAAGGTGAAAACCCAATGTGGGTGAAAACCACCTGCTGCAATATGTCTCTATCTTCTTTCAAATTAGAAACTCCTTTTACAATGGTCTTGTACTGGTGCAGTCCTTTACCAGTACGCAGGCTGCAACCGATAGAGAGCTACAAATCTCTCTCGTTTTCCAGTCTCTCCTGGAAGGGAGCTACAACCCCCTATTTCCTTTTCTTTCAAGGACCACTTTTCATAAATTTTCAAACTGGATCCATAAACATCAAGTGATCATCAAGTACATGTAGATTTCGCAGCAGTAACCAAATCAACAAAACAGAACTAAACCCAGAACACCTTAACAACAGAAAAATTCCGTCAACAGATAGCCCTGAGACAAATACGCAACTTTCCTTTCTCTAGCCTGCGTCGCTACGCACTTCACCCTCTGCTTCTCTGCGTATACCCACAGAGCTCCTTCTTCTACACTGCGTGACCACGCACTGCTTCTTCTGTCACGCTGCGTACAGTACGCACTCAGATGCACTATCACACCGCGTACTGCCACAGAGGTACGCGCCCAGAAAGTCTATCGCGCCACGTACTTTTACTATGCATATGCACCTGAACCACTGCTGCTCTGCGTACCCACGCAATTCGCCTGTTTCTGCTCTGCGTAGCCATGCAGTCACCGTTCTTCTGCTCTGCGTACCCACGCAGCTCACCTTCTTCTGCTCTGCATACCCACGCAGAGGCACCGTTAAACACCTGCGTACATCAGATTAGGGCCGAATTTGCAGATCGTCAGTGTGCTACAGTTAGACGGATGCCCAGATCTGATCAAGCGCTCGAGAGATCACCCTTAACAGATTCGCTTTCCACTTCACTTTCATATATATCAAGCCTTTTGAAACAATAACCCAAATATTTCAGATCTTAAGATATTCAACCCAAAAGCATACTCAAGCCAAATGATCTCCTTTGCTTTATATAGGCAAGCTTCTTCCTCAAATCACGGATCAATACCACGAGCCAAAACCATAATAACACAAATAGCGTCGGCTAAATACATAAGAAACCCCACGTGTGCTTTTCTCTGCCTTGAAATGAGTGCACTGGGGGTACGCACCTCCTGAACAACTGACCTGCGTGTCTGGCCACGGTCCCTGCACGGCGTACCTGCGGGTACGCATCTTCTGAACTGTTCTCCCGCATACTTCTTAATTTTCATCATATTGAGAGCCTTTCCATGGGTGTTGCCATCAAGCACAACATCTGTAACATATAACCTCACCAGAAACATAATGCCAACATGTTGGTCTCTAATTCATTGCACTTTGATGACCCTATGGTTGGTGTGCTGATTTCCTGTAAAGTTTGCTGAGAGGTTCCAGCAATAGATGCACCAATTCCTGATCTTTGTACCTGCCCAAAAGAATCGAGGTCAAGTGTTTTCTCAAAATATTTCATAACATTCTCAATACTGACCTGTTGAATATCATTTTCTACTAAGGTCCCCTCCCTCCATTCATCCATATTTGCAAATTGTTCAATCTCTGAGATCCTATGGTGAATGTATGGTGACAATCTGTTTTTCATTCTTCTATCACATATAAAGCTATTAGGGTCATATGGTATCCACCCAAAACTCTTTTGTAACTTAAGATGATCTTCTAAAATTATTTCAACTTCTCTCCATGCTTCCCTAGTGGTGCAGACAAAAGGGCCTAGTTGATTCTTGATTCTAAGCTGAGCTTTCTTCTTTGCATTATAAAAATGGACTAGGTCTGCATTTACATTTACCTGAAATACTCCAATGCAAAGAGTCTCATTGGAACATACTTTAGTAGCTTAAAAGGGTAGAGCTCACACCCATAGATTCTGATTTTTGTATGGCTCTTATATAGGTACCAGTCACCTATCATGTACTGCTTGGAGAGCTGGAGGATCTTCTTCATATCACCACTGATTCTAGGAGGGGAAACTCCTGTCAATAAAGTGGTTGTTGGATGGATAAATAGATCAATGAACTCATTGTGGGTGTAAGGGGTCTCAAGGGACTTATGGAAAATGGGACTACAAAATATGATAGACCTGGGATTTCCTTTGGTGTCAAGCTTCCTGACAGGGAAAAGGAAGTTCTCTGACTGATAATACAACATAAGATTATAGATGAAAATAGTATACTTGAAGACTCCCTCATTGTCCAGTCTCAGGAATTGATCATGAATTTTATTAGCAATATAGGAAGCACAGTCATACTTAACAGTAGGTGGTTGTCCAGAAGTAAAAGTTGACAACAACAGTAGGGTTACTTCATCAACGTATTCACTAGTGTTAAATCCCATAACTAAAGATATCATATCCACTATAAGCCTACCCATATCTGTGAAAAATGTCTATACATAAGGAGGGGGGCTTTTGGGATGATGTTTTTCTAACATGAAGGTCTGACAAATGAGAATTAGTTCTGATTGTGGTAATTCAGTGGATTTCTCAAGTAAACATCCCATAGAAAGGGGAGTGAGAGCTTGACCAGGGGAAAATTACAACATTTCATTAATAGATGCAGTTGTTATGGGGAAGAGAACTGTTTGACTTAGGGACATAACAGCTCTGCAGTTGGGGTCATAGTTTGCCTAGCATTGATGAATTAGCTTGGCAAAATACCTTAAGGTGATTTTGGTCAGTGGATAGGTCCTTTATTTGGAAAACTTCTTGCTGCAAGAGGCAGATAGTCGAAGTCCTTATGAGGGGCATTGATATGTGTGACATTCAAAACAACAAGGGTTTCCATTTCTAGTTCTTGTGGATTCAGAAAAGGAATTTGAGTTTACTATGGAAAATAGGCAAAACGACAGGCTTGGGAATCTATATAGTGGAACAAAAACTGAATTTGTAATGAATTTGGCCTTTCTTTGTGGAATATACAGTGTAAAATCAAAAATTGCACGGTTTCAATAAATATTGGCTAAATACCTATATTTGGGGATGAATAGTGTAATGACAGGATGGATAATAGGTCCCGAGTTGCGCCGCTGCAAGTTTCTTAACCAAGTGGTGGTTGGAAAGCTTGAATAGTTTACCTCAACGTCCTTTGCATGGGAACACAGTTTGCCGTATGAAACAATGAAAATGAAATTTCGCTGGTTTTATTCACAAAGTCAAGGTTGGCGGGGGTTTTTTATTATTCGGGCGGATGACATAAGTAAGAAATGACATTTTGTCATATGCTAATGGCAGTAAGTAGTGTGGTGTCGCACCGCTTTTGGGGTCGGGTAATATTCGGCCGGGAGCCAGTGATTCCACTGGTTGCATGACGCGTGGCAGAGGTACGAGGTGAAAACTGCATGGTGATCGCACGTTAACACACAGTCACCAAGGGGGGTGCAATATGAGCAATGATCGTTGGATGAGGGGAGCGCGATCGGACGACTGACGGGAGGCCCGATCGGATGGGTTTTAATATGAGCAGGCCCAACACAATTAAAAATTAATTAATCGGATCGGGGGTTATGTGATTGGTTTTTGGGGGTTCTTAATTAACCGTGAAGGTTAATTAATTTCGATTAATGTGGCAAGGGATTGGGTTGTTAACTAGTTACGGGTTAACTAGTTAATCCCAGTTAAAACATACTTATGGTTATAATTAACCAATGGGATGGGATATTAATATTTCGGGGTTTTTATATATATTTAATTAATACGGGAAAGGGTGAAATTGTGGGGATTTATATAATACGTAGGTTAATATTTAATATGATAATGTAATGACAAGCGGCAAGTAAAATATTACAATTGTGTATTTAACTTAGGCATAATGTGAGAAAAGGGGTTTTTTATGTAATATTGTGAATTTTTCCTAAGTAAAATGGGATTTTACTTAGGGAAAGACTTATGAAATTAAATTAATGGTTTATGGATGATTCTAAGTACTTAAGCTTTTTTAAATTATTGGGCCGAGGTTTCGGTCCCTTTAGAAGTCAGAGAAATGCTCTGAGCCCCTCCAATTTAGCAAATACCTTAGTGCTTAGGGAAATTAGTGAATAATTAGGGAAAATGAGAACGGGAGTTAGTCATTGTGAATTTGCTTTGCTTGTGATGTCTTCAATGTAGTGTATGCCTTGGCCTTGTGATGAAAAAATGAATGATTAGCACATTTAGAGACATTATTCATCACACATAACTCTGCAACATCAACTACCTACCCTGCCTACTTTAACCTAGCATTTTTTCTTCTTTATTATGGTGCACTTGAACTGGCAAACCCTCTTCAACTTCCTTTTCTTTTACATAATGATTTATATCTAAATCTACACTTATTACATCCAAGGGCTCAGATTAAATTGTTGAGCTCCTTTTTTATTTACTCTACCTATCTAATTATCTGCCAAGATTACACTGTTTGGTCAGATATTTATTCTCTTTTTCTACAACATGAAATTGAAAGATGAATGAGCCAAGTTTAAATAGTTTGAATATTCATAAATTGTGGCATAAGTAAAAAACTATACACAATTTGTTTATTACACAAAATGAAAAAGTAGTGGCATTTAGACTTGCACACTTTCCTGGTCTTTTTTGTTTGGGGTTCATTTTCTTTCATTTTTCCGACTATCTTTATTCTTTTTCACCCTTTGATTTTTCTTTTAGGGTATACCCTCTTTACATTTTTTAACTTTTTGATTTTTTTGAAATTATGGAAAACCTTTGCAACAAGGAAAGATATGAACATATCACAGAGCTCATCAAGTCAATCATGACATATGATACCTATTGGTATAGGGGCCTAACACAAGGGATATTCATAATGGAATATTCTAGCAACTGATATTATATTGTCCCTCTATCTAATCTCAACTGGGTTTCTATTTGAACTGACATGAATGAGTTATTTATGAGAGAATATTCAATTATCTAAATTGCAGTAGTTACATTCATGCATGCATTAACTAACTGAACTCACAATAATTCAACAAACTGTTTGAATCAATCTAACTAGACTTGACTCAGTTAACTGAGCCAACTAATTACAAATCAATATTAAAACTCATCCTTATCTCTTTAACTAATGGATAAATTCTTAAATTAATGGAGAAACTGTTGCATGTCCCCACATAGACTTCATGTTTAATTTTCCTTAACTAATTAACTCATGGTGAATTAATTAATTATTTTACAAACAGTTGCTAAGATCAAATTCAAATTTTACTTCTCTATTTTAGTTTAGGGAGTGACTAAAATAGGAAGGTATCCCGAAATGCTATTTATAGCAGTACTAAATTTAACACTTCTATATTTATCATTTCTTGTTGCTATTTTCAACACTTCTACAGCTAGCCAAACTTCATTAGTCATTGTTTCCCTTTGATCTACCTCCAACGATTAAGCTATTTTTGAAGGAACTTGGCTCTCATACCAATTATTGGAAAATGTTAATATTGAGAGGGGGCTAAATTAGTATTAGAGATAATTTTAACTTCTTTATGCCAATTTACTTTTCTTATTTAACTTGCCATTCATTCATATAACTAGCATCAATATATAATGTGGTAGCAACATAAACTCAACACACAAGCAAACAAACCATAAGCATCATGCACATAGACACAAGGTTTTTTCACGTGGAAACCCTTTTAGGAAAAATTCACAAAGATTGTTTTTGTTATTGATGTACATAGGAGCTCCTACTCTATTACATCAATATGTTTTGTGAGCACCCACTGACATGAAGCACCAACTCTCTTTGATCGTTTTCTAGCATCGACTAGCAAGAAGCACCAAATCCCTCTTGTTGTATACACTTGTCTAGTTTACCAGAAGCACAATGTGAGGCATCAACCTCATGGATTTTTTGAAAGAACCAACTTGCAACTCCTTGGATTTTTGCAAGCACGAACTTGCAGGAGGCACAAACCCCCAAGCCTTCTCAAGCATCCACTAGAGAATGGAAGCACCAAATTCTTGTATGCAGGCACCAACCCACATTCAAATAAGAATTGCATGTTCACTCTAGTTTGGCAGCCACTCTACCTGATAACAACTTTGATTTCTACTTAATCTACTACACTTTGCAGCTCTCTATGGAAATCTTTAGCATCCCTATAATTTGTTGAACATCAGTAGTCACTCAGCTCTTGGTCTCTCTACTCTCCACAACACATAGTCTGCTCTTAGCCTTGCTTCACACAACATAGGCTCATCTCTTTGCCTTCTACTCATAATAGCTCACAGGATCCTTTGGCCTTTAACACATCACATAGGCACTTCAGTGTCAACTCACAATGCACAGGAACTTTAGCCTCACACATACAACACAAGAAACTATCGACCTTTACACACAGATAACACATGCACTTTAGCCTCACACACAGAGTGCTACTTTCAGGGTCTCTTTTCTTCTACTTAGGCACTATTGTCCTTTTCACATAGAAATGTCTCACACTTGGCCTTTCACAGTAGTGCACACACAAATCTCTTTCCTCTTGGCTCTCACTAACAACTATGTTGCATTCCCCCTACATTGTTCATTCGAGCTCTTGGGTTTTGTTCCTCAGTTTACTCTCCAATCGATGTTTTCATGCTATTCTAATTTAGTACTGTATGTTGTACCTCGACATGGTCCTGCACTCTGTTTTCTGCATTAGTCTTGGTCTTTGCCACTATATTCATTGAGAATGGGCACCTGACTGGCAGTTTCCTCCCTAATGAGCATTAATTCTTAGTCCACTACACACTTAGACTAGGCACAATCCTCTCTGTCTTCCACTCTTATGTCACTGAGGCTATCCATGCTGAGAATTTAATCTTAGTCCACTTGCACACTCCATTGAGACTCTACATGCCTCTTCATGTCTTATAATACTTCTGCATGGCTTTTCTATTTTGCATTTATATACAACGTGTGCATGGGAGGTCTTCAGCCATCAACCTTACAATTTTGCATTCAAAACCACAACTACCTATTCATACATCTTAATGGCACTCTATACCATCATATTAGAGATTTTCATCGCAGTGTTGTGTAGTGGTGTAACACTATGAAATAGATGATTATCGGCCTTCGATCAATTCTAGCACCTTTTGCATTAGACCCATGCTATATCTCCACCATAAGACTTGGTTCAGTGACCGAGTGACAACCATATCGGAGCCCCCTATATCAACATTTTTCATTTGTTGCCAATGTGCCAACAACCACAAACTTGTGATCATCGATCATCGATTTTGAAGCTCCTTCTACTCAACCCTTACCACACACTTCTCACCACAGGAATGAGGGCAGTGACCAAGGGCTTGGCCTTAAGGTGCTAAGTCACTCATCACTCTGTCGAGTTCCTTTTTATTTTGTTAAAGCTTTGAGCCATTGGTTTCTTGTGTGTTCCACAACCAAGCGCTAACACCATTGGATCCCCCTTATCTGTGATTTCCATATTACGACCAATGTGCTAACAACCATAAACCTCCAATCGTCAATCATTAATGGCCCTCTATGTTCAGCCCTAGCCCTTGGTTCTATATCTCTTTGCAACTGTGCTCTAACCATTATATCAGAGCTCCTTAATGGTGATTTCTAATTGTGACCAATGTGCCAATAGCCACAAACCTCCGATCGTCGATCATCGATGTGATGTTATCACCTGCCACACGACACTCTCTGATTGGTGACATGTGTCCTTCCAAAACAATCAAATATGCCTGCCACGTGTCCTTCCCTACCTCCACGTCATGCTAACATTAGCTGCCACTTGGCCTTATCGGAACCAATCAAATCCTGCCATGTGTCCTCATTGGAGCTAACCACATGCTGTCATGTGTCCTTATCGGAGCATACCAGATGCTGCCATCTATCCTTATCAGAGCCTACCACTAGCTGCCATGTGTCCTCATCAGATCTCATCACTAGTTTCTATGTATCCTTATTGGACCCAATCGGATGCCATCACGTGTCCTTCTTAGAGGAGAGAGAAACTACCTCGCCAACCTTTGTTTTGCGATGAATTCCTTTGTTAATTTGCATTAGTCTCTCCCGAAGGATTTAACAATGAAAGCACAATCCTAGTGTTTTAATTCAATCATTATTCGTTGATCGAAGAATTCCAATGGCTATCATATATGAAATTGCCAATGCCAATCTTTGATGCACCACTGTGCACCAACTACCAAGACCTCTCATATGTGATATCACAAATCACATATCACACATTGTTGTTATGTTGCACCACTGATCCTTCAATCATCAATCGTGATTCACTGGGACCTCCGATATATGGGATCGCTGACATACAATGCTTGTTGATCGTTCAATACTCTTATCTCTGATTTGTGGGAGTTCTAATATGCGAGATCTCCGATCTATGAGAATTCCAATCTACGGGACATCCTATCTGTGGGACGTCTGATGCTCTGAATTGTGAGACATCCGATTTACAATTATCGATATAGCTACCCTCCGATTTCCAATTTCTAATATGGCTTGGCTTACGATCTTTGATCTTCGATATGCTCAATTCCCCTGCTTGAGGCTTCAAACCCATGAACTTCAGTAGGTCATAAATTTTGAACCACAAGTCCATTTTTCGAATTCCGCATATCATTGGAATCTATTGTAGAGCACTTTCCATTGGAAAGAGCCTGATTAGCCATTGTGCCCATCTGCTACCTCAAAATATGGCCCCAAACTCACTGCGATTCTTTCTACTCCTTGACTCTCCAGACATCGAAAATCACACCTGCTAAGGTGATCCCCTACATGAAGCCTACAACAACCATGGACTTCAATCTTGGGCCATCACTACCAATCATCTGCTACAACAGGCATCCAAGCTTGTCTTGTTGACATCAATTCCAACACTGTTGCCATTCAGTTAGGCACTGCCAACTTCCCAACACACTCTAACATGACTGTCGACATCAATGCCAACACACTTGTAGATGCCTTCACTAGGCCATTGGCCATCCACACTATGCCAACTGTCCAACACCTCCTCCCTAAAGTTATGTTGATTTCCTCCCTCCATGTAGCCATAACAAGTTTATTGAAATTTGCTACATATGTGAGGGTCAAGTGAGCCTCCACATGGATTCTATTAATCAATCCCTATTGTAGAGTCATATGGTCCAACCACACTCACAATATTAGTTGTTGGTGGTTCCTCACATGATGATGCTACCAAGTTCCCATGCTGCACTAGTGTGTAAATCAATGTGGCTAGCATTGTCTGGGTCTTAGTAATGCTATCCATAATTGGAATTAGCTAAGAAAGGGGTTAGCCCTACATCTAAGTGGATGAAGACCTAATATTTGGTTGCACCTAGCATTTTGTCTATCTTCTGGAAACACATGACCCACCCTCTAGAATTTTCCCATGTCAAAGTAGTTGACATGGAGTCTAAGTTGGTAATCAACCCATAACTTCCTCAAGAAGTATAGAGGTACCTCCCTATTATTACAAGGAGGTTTATCGAATACCATAAACTACCTATCCATCCAATTGTCTAGAAATGGTTGGTAGGTGCACTGGTCCATTCATATAATTTATGTTAAGTGATAAAGGTTGGTTTTTTCTTGGGTCAAGAAACAGACAAGAGATGTTCTTTTATTAATGTTGAGTCTATGATATGATCTTTATTTAAATTAGTTCTATAGTGTTCATACATTCTAGCATTATAATCAGAAATATTTATTAGCTAGCTTTGCACATTGGAGATGGTTGATACAATTAAGTATTAGACTTTGCAAGAGACACTCATGATGTCTTTCCAATGTTTTGGAGTCGAGTATCAATGACCTCAATGCAGCTAAGGATGCATCAATTTCATCATTTGGATTTCTTGGTTCTTGGTTTGGGTTTGGTTGTTCTAAATTCTTGGTTTAGTGATGGTGGTTTTTGGTTATAATGAGGTTCCATATTAGCCAATTTCCTTGCCATTTAATAAAATGATTGTGTTCAAGGTATTATTTTGGTTTTTTCCCAATTTTAAACCAAATTTAACGACAAAATAGAACATTAGAATGTTTACATGGTTTCCAAAGACAAAGTATGGTGTTCATTTGGTGCTCAAGGTTGTTCGAGAAGCAATAGTTTAGCTCAATGTCTCCCCAAAACATGTTGTGTTGTCCCAATGTGATAAAAAAATGGTGTTGTAGGCACCTAAAAAAATATTCTCAAGAATGTATGTCTATTCCAAAGAATGCGTGTACATTCCTAAGTCATTTTGAGTTGGCATCCAGCCAATTTCCTTGCCATTTAATAAAATGATTGTGTTCAAGGTATTATTTTGGTTTTTTCCCAATTTTAAACCAAATTTAACGACAAAATAGAACATTAGAATGTTTACATGGTTTCCAAAGACAAAGTATGGTGTTCATTTGGTGCTCAAGGTTGTTCGAGAAGCAATAGTTTAGCTCAATGTCTCCCCAAAACATGTTGTGTTGTCCCAATGTGATAAAAAAATGGTGTTGTAGGCACCTAAAAAAATATTCTCAAGAATGTATGTCTATTCCAAAGAATGCGTGTACATTCCTAAGTCATTTTGAGTTGGCATCCAGCCAATTTCCTTGCCATTTAATAAAATGATTGTGTTCAAGGTATTATTTTGGTTTTTTCCCAATTTTAAACCAAATTTAACGACAAAATAGAACATTAGAATGTTTACATGGTTTCCAAAGACAAAGTATGGTGTTCATTTGGTGCTCAAGGTTGTTCGAGAAGCAATAGTTTAGCTCAATGTCTCCCCAAAACATGTTGTGTTGTCCCAATGTGATAAAAAAATGGTGTTGTAGGCACCTAAAAAAATATTCTCAAGAATGTATGTCTATTCCAAAGAATGCGTGTACATTCCTAAGTCATTTTGAGTTGGCATCCTAGTTGGTAGATTAGGCCTTGTGGATCCTAGACACCTAGGAACATGCATGTGTTCTTGTAGGTGCATGTTCCTAATGACTCCTATTGCCACTTTTAAGGTGATCTTCTTTGTGTGCCTACTCATATATATAAAGTTTTTTCTAATTAAAAGGCTTCACCGGTGTGTTTTTCAACGAAAATATTAGGGGATCATTTTTGTAGATGTGCTAATTCTCTATGTTTTTTCCTATGTTTTATAGCATAAAATTATTTTACCTTAATATTCGCCAAATTTTATAGAGACTACATAAAATCATTAGAAATTTGAATATTTTTACAAAAATATCATCAATCATTTTATAATTTGCATATAAGGGACATATAAGATTCACCCAAGTTTCTACACTTTAAAATATATTTCCATCTTTAAAATTTTCACTCATGTTATTCGATATGAGGGAGATGCATAATTCCTACCATGTTTGACATAGAGTTGACACATGGAAATTACGTGTGTGCACAAACACACAAAAAGCATTAGCGAACATTTGAGGTCTAAAATAGGTGTTAGGGTCCCACCCTAACCCCCTTATTTATGTAGTGGGATCACGTCATAATAAAGAGTCAATAAAGCCCATTTTAATAATTGTAAGTGGTTAACCCATTATTAATGACGAGACCACAGTTAGTTGCAAATGGTCCTAGTATTAGATAGATGGTATTAATAAAACCCATGGTATTGATCCATGGTATTACATGCATGAGACATATATAAAGGATAGAGACTCCCTGCGAGGAGCATCGTGTCGTACTTTTGAATCGCGCTCTGCTCTATTGGAGGTTTCCCCCTCGAAGAGGCCAGTGAACATTGCTTTCTGAATAATAAAATATTTGCTGTTGACTCTCACTATTCTATGTTCTGGGTATTTTTCTTCGCATATTCTATATTTGGGTATCTTTTGCAAGTTAAAAGCATTACAAGTGGTATCAGAGCACTTTCCAGGGCCGATGGGATCTCCATTTCTTAGCAAAAAAAATTTTGGCTAGAGACGTGTTCCGGCGTCTTTAAACCACGGGATCTATCGTTGAGCGCATAAACCTGCGGATTTGGGGAGGCATGCATGCAGGAAATAGAAGATGTGGTCACGCTTGTTGGACTCCCTTGTAACCCCTGTGGGTACCCCTTTGAGTAGTAGCGCATTAGACAGAACCGCGTACGGAGTGTCTTCCATGTACCCTCTGGGTATATCGGAAGCCCCCTAGCTCCTCTGCAACCTAGCCATAGATAAACCGGTCGCCATCTTGCTGCTACAGTACACCGAGAACAACACTCGGAGAGATTACTTGCCCATACGATAGGGTAGTTGGTTTGTATGGCTAAGGGTACGATTGATCCTCTTTAGTTAGAGCCTTGAAACATTAGTCCGAGTACTACTGTCAGACCCTTATGTATATTGCGATCTGTAGCACCTGACACTCCTCGAGACCATAGTTCCCTTTTCTATCTTGGGATCACGCATCATCTCTACTAGATTCGCTCATGCAAAAGGGTGCAGCAGCAGCAGACAGCGGTCCGATCTATTAGATCCATCAGATCCACAACAAAAATCTATTCCGCCGCTCAGAGCTATCCGATCCACCATTCAGATCTCTCAGATCCACCTGATTTGAGTAGTTGTGTGGAGTTCCTATATAGGAGAATGATTTTCGCAATACTTTTGACAACATTGACATTTTGAGGATTCGGCGACTGCAGTATTGCTAAGGAAGGAGTAAAACTCCGTTAGGAGTTTTCAAAAAAGAAATTCTGAGATCTACTGGGGCACTTATTAGTGATCTAGCCCATCAGAATCAGGATGACACGCTGAGCACAGTGGTACCATTCAAGTCTTAGTGAATTTTTTTTTAGCGGTCCCAAATTTCAAGAGCATCAGGTCGGTGCATGGTAGCAACTAGAGCTCAAGCTATGGCCAATGAGAGGATGGACAAACTTGAACAAACCTTACAATCCATCCAAAATCAGCTTAACGATCTAGCAGTATTAATCCCGAGGGCAATCCCGAAGGGCAAGGAGGAAGCCCATTAGGAGGCATATATTGGCAATGGACACAGTGAGGGTGAGTCTAGCCATTCTCCTCACCACTGGGGCACCCAAAAACAACAATTCCGTCTGAGGCCTCCCAAGTTGGATATGCATAAATTTGATGGTTCTCACCCGGCGGCATGGATAGCACAAATGGAGCAGTATTTCAATCTGAATAACATCCTAGATAATGAGACTCGGCTTATGGTGGGAAGCATGTACTTGGACAATGAAAGGTGACAATGGTGGGAATGGCATCAACGTTGCAATGCACCTTTTTTGACTTGGGACAAATTCAAAAAAGCTCTTACAGACCGCTTTGACTAGGAATCTTCTTTTTTGGGTCGTCTTACTAAGCTCCGACAGACTGGCACAATGGATGAATATATTATAGCCTTTGAAGCCTTAGCCTTCCACACTATGGGTCTCTCAGATGTGTTCTACACGAAATGTTTTATCAGCAGCCTTAAAGAGGCCATAAAATCCCATGTCCAACTGCACCACCCTCCCACATGGATTGAGGCTTGCAAGGTACCTTGTAACGTGGAACGTGCGCTAGCATCCCTGGCCACTCGCACAAATTTCACCACCAAGGGTCGCCCCACACAAGCTCACAGCACGACCCAAACACTTAAGGTTCAAAAGGTGTCACCTATAGAAATGGCCGAAAGAAGAAAGCAGGGATTATGTTACTACTGTGATGAAAAATACTCCCCAGGTCACAAATGCAAGGAGCCCAAATTTTTTCAAATTGATGCCACTGATTACAGCTCATCAGAGGAAGATCCACCACTTGAGGAACCTGAGGTGGTAGAAGAAGATAACTAAAAGGACAATGTCCCTGACGAACCAGTTATTTCACTGCATGCTCTGGCAAGGATTTCGTCACCTCAAACTCTCAAAATCATAGGTTTTATTAAACATCGCCCAGTAGTAGTCCTGATTGATAGTGGAAGTACACATAATTTCATCCATCAAAAAGTCACAGAAGTTGTGCATTGTTTTGTACGAGCAGTTTCTAACTTCCAAGTCCAAATTGCGGATGGGGGCACAATGAAATGTGAAGGCCGCTGTGAAAATGTCAAACTTCAAATGGGGGATTATTAGTTGAAGACCCATATGTTTGCAATACACATGGGTGGGTGCGACATTGTCCTAGGGGCTGAATGGCTTCATACTCTGGGGCCAATCACAATGGATTTCCAGGAGTTATATATGAGTTTTAAGCAGAAAAACTCCACACATACCCTCTGTGGACTCCAGGCGGGAGTCCCCTCTATCATCAGCTCGCATACGATGGAAAAATTGCTAAAAAAGGGACATCATGGAGTTATAGCTGAATTTAATGCCATCCAGGGAGTCGAAACTAAGTCTCTGCTGATTCACCCGGAGATGCAACAGATTTTAAATAACCATCTGCCGGTCTTTGACAAGCCTCATGAGCTTCCACCCTCGAGAGGGGAACATGATCATAGCATCACCTTGGTTCCTGGGGCCCAACCCCCAAATCTGCGCCCCTATAGATATCCGTTCACCCAAAAGAATGAAATAGAAAAAATAATCAAGGAACTTTTGGAAGCAGGGGTCATACGTCCCAACATTAGTCCTTATTCATCACCGGTGGTCATGGTACTCAAGAAAGATGGGGAATGGTAGATGTGTCCAGACTTCAGGTCCCTCAATAAGTTGACAGTCAAAGATAAATTTGCCATCCCGGTGGTTGATGATTTGCTCGATGAACTCAATGGGGCTCAATTCTTCACTAAGCTGGATCTTCGCTCAGGCTACCACCAAATTCGCATGAAGGAAGTCGACATTCCAAAAACCACTTTCCGAACTCATGAAGGCCATTATGAGTTCTTGGTCATGCCATTTGGTTTTTGTAATGCCCCATCTACTTTTCAGAGCCTTATGAACCATCTTCTCAAACCATATCTCAGGAAATTCGTTCTTGTCTTCTTCGATGACATCCTCATCTATAGTTGCACTTGGGCCGCACATCTTCAGCATGTAGATCTACTCTTACAACTACTTCGCAAGCATCAATTATTTGTTAAGATGTCCAAGTGTTCATTTGGCATGGAAGAAGTTGAGTATTTGGGCCACATTGTGGGGTGTGTAGGTGTCAAGGTGGCTCCCAAAAAGATCCAGGCAATGCAGGATTGGCCTCAACCTAAGACCTTGAAGAGCCTGAGAGGATTTTAGGGTCTCACATGCTATTATCGCAAATTCATCAGCAATTATGGTCGCATAGTGAAGCCCCTCACACAAATCCTGAAGAAAAAATCATTCTTCTAGAATGATGATGCACAGCAGGCATTTACAGCTCTTAAAAATGCCATGTATTCCACTCCAGTCTTAGCACTACTGGATTTCACCAAATCTTTTGCCATTGAATGTGATGCTTCGGGTACAGGTATTGGGGCAGTCTTAATGGAGGAAGGTTGACCTTTGGCCTTCACAAGCCAACAACTAAGTGGGAAGAATCTGGGTCAATCTACCTATGAGAAGGAAATGATGGCCATCTTCCATGCAGTAGAGACCGACGTCCTTACTTACTGGGGCGACGTTTCCAAATCCGCACAAACCATCACAGTCTTAAATATTTTTTGGAGCAACACCTATCCTCCCCACAACAAAATAAAGGGCTCACCAAAATGCTGGGATATGATTATGAGATCGTTTACAAAAAAGGGAAAGAAAATAGTGTATCAAATGCATTATCTCACCAATTTGAGGAAGAAAGTACCCTGCTAGCAATTTCCCTTCCCAATCCAGAATGGATTGAAGAAGCTCGAAGGGAATGGTTTTCACATCTCGGGCTCTCCCAACTCATTTCTCAATTGCATATGGAACCAAATCCCACCAAGGGCTACTCGTGGCAGAATGAAATTCTTCGCTACAGGGACAAAGTCGTAATATCACCAACATCCAGCCTCAAAAGTCGCATTTTCGTAGAATTGTACTCATCCCCCCTTGCAGGAAATCTAGGCTTTCAGAAGACGTATGCTCGCACCGGAAGATCATTTTTTTGGACAGACATGAAAAAGGACATCCTTAATTTTGTAGCAAAATGCGATGTCTGTCAACGCCACAAAGGGGAGACCGTCAAAGCACCAGGCACATTACAACCATTGCCTATCTCGACATCAATATGGATGGAGGTTTCTATGGATTTCATTACAGGTCTTCCAAAGTCCGGAGACAAGTCAATCATCATGGTGGTTATGGACAGACTTTCGAAGTATGCTCATTTCTGCGCCCTGCCCCATTCGTTTACACCGACTTTGGTCACTCAACCTTTCATGGATCAGATCTTCAAATTCCATGGCATGCCCACTTCTATTGTGTCCGATCGTGATCCTATATTCACCAGTAATTTTTGGCAGGAACTCTTCACGCTACAAGGCACCCAACTAAAACTCAACACTTCCTATCATCCACAAACAGATGGTCAAACTGAAGTTGTCAACAAATGTCTGGAAACCTACCTTAGGTGTTTCACTTCAGAAAAGCAACATCTTTGGGTACAGTGGTTACCTCTAGCTGAATGGTGGTATAACACCAACTATCATGCCACCACCAAAATGACTCCCTATGAAGCAGTATATGGTCAACTCCCTCCTTCCCCTACTTCTTATATCAAGGGATGCTCAAAGCTACAAGTAGTGGATCAACTCCTACAAGATCGTTCAACCATACTCACCCATCTTAGAGAGAATCTTCATCATGCTCAAAACTGCGTGAAGCAACAGGTAGACCAACATCGCTCAGAGCGCCAATTTCAAGAAGGGGATCAGGTATTTTTGAGGTTGCAACCATATAAGCAAACATCACTCAAAGACAAGGGTTGTCAAAAATTATCTCCAAAATTCTACGGACCATATCAAGTACTTCAGCGCATTGGAGAAGTAGCATACAAGCTGGCCTTGCCGCCTACTGCAAAAATCCATCCAGTTTTCCATGTCTCATGCCTCAAGAAAGTGATTGGGAACAATTGAAAAATTCAAACCAGTCTACTTGAGTTGGATGAGGAAGGGTCATGTTAAACAGACATGGACAACGAGAACGAATAGGAAAGGTAAAGCATGCATTTGCATTTTTTATTAACAATAGATGTACATTTATAGTACAATATGGTGACCGTTGGGATTCACATCCCAAGGTCCCTTAGACTACTTAGTCTGTTCGGCTTCCACACTAACCCATTAGGATTAGGTGTCCAACATTCCCCCCCTTAATCCGAAGGGTTATGTATGAGTCCAAGAAAAGAGCTGTAATACAAAATGTGCAAAAATGCATGGCAGCACTAGGTTGAATGTGCTCTATGAAATGTTGGTATAAAGAGCGGTGGTTTAAGGATGGCCACAAACACTGGAACGCTTAGTGCAGTTCCTGGAACTCTTCCAAAACTGGCAAGAAGTTGAAGTCTTCTGCTAGAGGAAGTGATCCTATTGTTTTAAAGAGGGAAACCTTCAACCATAAAAGGGAGGTCTCACCCCGCATAAAAGGTAAACTTCAACCTGAAAAGGGAAGTCTCAACCTGTGATGGTTTAAGGATGACCAACAACTCTGGAATGCTTAATGCAATTCCTGGAACTCTTCCAAAACTGGCAAGAAGTTGGAGTCTTCTGCTAGAGGAAGTGTTTTCATTTTGTTCTAAAGGCATGTTCACGGACATCTTTGTCTCTGGCTACAACTCTGAAACTGATGTGGCAGGTTGTGGCTTAGGCTCGCTTGATGTGGCTTTGAAGCTTGTAGATGACCATCATTCCCCCCCTGTCAGATACAAGGTGAGAATATGGAGAAAACTCAACTGCAAGACTGTTCAATATTCTGGAACAAGTTCTGACATGTGTTTGAAATATCTTCTTGGCTGTTGATGCCCATTGCCAAGAAGCGATCCATCGTAGCTGAATCTTTGTTCTTACAGGACGTTTGTTGCTGAAGCATCTGTGTGAAGAATGACTGGTTTTATGACATTGCTTACATGGATGAAGATCAAAACAGTGATCTTTCAGATGGCCAACTCGATCACAGTGTTGGCATTTCACGATCTGTTGTTGTTGTTGCTGTTGTGGAAGAGGAGCAGAGTCCGGAATAGCTGTAGCTGAACTGTCATGAGGAGCAGGTGAACTTTCGTAAATGAAACCAGCACTCTGAAAATGAATGGGCTTGGCGTAGTCTGGAATATGAAAGGACAAGTCCTTATCATATCCAAGACCGGTTCTGTGCTTGTTGTGGACAAGCTGTTCCCAAGGTCTAATGATGGGCTTGGGAAGTGCAGATTGAGTTTCTGCATCTGCATGTAAAATAGCTGCTTTATTTGAATGAACAGGAACATTATTAACTTGCTGTTTACGGGAGTCTGTTTCAATCTTCTGAACAGAAATAGGTTCAGAAAGATGACTCCATTGCTGTAGTTCTTCTTGTTGCAGCTTTGTTTCCAGCTGCAAAAATTCAATATTTTCCTGTGCATTTTGTAAACATGTCTGAATTTCCGAGAGAAAATCCTTGCTGATTTTAACTGTATTATTCATAGTAGAGAGTATTAGATTGTCCACTAACTCTAATATTGCACTAATTGGAGCCATATTCAACCAATACTTTACAGATTCACACTTATCAACTCCACTGTTTATTAAAACCTTACTAACAGTATATGAAATTCTTGCTAAATCTATTGATTGAGAGAATGCCCTTGATATGCTAGCTATCTTTAATTCAGACCAAAACCCTTATAGTATTACCGCACAGAGTATTTCAAGTATCCAGCCTCAGGGCAAATCAACATTAAGAATTCTCAAACTGTTTAGGAGATAACGTTGCCTCAGGGACTATCTCAACCATTGCTCAAGTAGCCCGAAATTGATTATGACTATACAGACTTACACCTCAAGAGGTTGAGCTTCCTCTAATATGTTACAAGACAAGCCTCTGGGTGACCATTTGCTATAAAGATGGGTAACCAATTGATATCTTAGTCAGGTTGAATGCACCACAGATCCACCCCACCAAATTTACCAGGGCACTACTGCGCTTCCACTGTGGTCATGGGTTCTGAGTACCACGCAAAATTGTTACAGAGAAATGAACTACCACATAGTGATCTCGCAGAGAGTAAGCAGAGGAAATCAACCAGAATATTGAAATTTGACAAAAAACGAGAGAGTATATTGGTTCTCACTGTTAGAATAGCAGTGGCGATGACAATGGCAGCAACATCATCCCAATCTTCACTCTGTAACCACTCCTTTTTGAGGGTGACTCCTTGCTTATCATGCACTGCGGTAGGTGGCTCGGGGTTTATCGAATCAAACTGAGGAGATTTTAGGAAGAACTTCACCGCTACAGCTATGGCGAGAGTGTTTTCGGCTTCGTCAACTCTTCAAACACTTGGCGCTTTTGCGCACACGAATTTTTCATCTCCACAGAAATTCCTAGACTCAACCTGTTCAAATTTGTTGCTGATTGATCTGAGAACTCGGCCCCGTACTGCTTCCCGGGGTTTAAACACCTCCCGGAGGCATGTGCCTTTCAATGATTTGCATCGGAATTGGTCATGTAGTTCAATAGAAGCACACCAATCCTCTTCAATAACCAACTTAGGAGATAGGTCATCTGCTCCCAGGAATACTCCATGCACTGAAAATGCTCAAGGGGTGGCATCAAGCAATGATGAGGACGAAGATCTTGAGCTAGAGAAAGGCTATAAAATGATCAATGTGTGTTTAACATCATCCCAATCTTCACTCTGTAATTTCAAATCTTGTTGTGGGGCAACGCCACTTAATGGGCACCGTGGTAGAGCCCCCCAAAACCTTTCTCAGAGCTTGCGCAAATGGAGCTCCTCTTCCTTTTCAATACAAGGGACGCATGGATCAGTGCTGCTGTAGTTCTTCAGAACGCACAACCTCCGGTGGTCAGGCCGCGCAGATGAGACCCGATAGCTTTAGCAGATATGGAAAATATGGGGGCAAATATGTTCTGGAAAATATTTAACAGAACCTCGTTACACGGTGTGTTAAATACAAACCAAGCCGCGCAGATGAGACCTGATAGCTTTAGCAGATGACTCTGGCCACTCCCGTTGAACCAAAGCTCAGCCCTCGGGGTTGGCTACTTATTGTCATCCATTCATTCATTAAATAACAGCAATTAACTCTAATCCGCGTTATGAAAATTGACAGAAACATTAGAAAATGAACGATCGTTCATAGCAAAAGATCACAATAATTCATATATTGCTATTTCAGTTCACGGACAAATTTATTTATGAGATAATATATCTGAGTGATTTTCTTATACCGTTTGTCTTGTGTAAAAGAAATCCACGGTGCAGTTCAGATGCAACAAGGTTGAGTGTAGAACGGCGAGGAGGGCCATATTCCTGTATCGAGAACGCGCATGATAATACCATGGGCATAATGTGACAGTGGTCATATCCCATGACTAGAGCTCAAACCCAGAAAATCGGGGCTTCTAGTAGTATGGAGTTGATAAACGGAGTCAAGAAATACAACCAAGTATCCATCCGTATTCTCCATAGCTTGAGCGTCAAGCGGGTCAGCTTGGAAGCAAAGCTTGGAAGCAAAGCCATGAGTTATGCATACAACATCCCAGTGGCATCAGAATTGAATTGAGAGAGCTCATCAATGCAACCAAAGGGAGCTCAAATGTCTTCGCGACAACAAGATTTTTCACAGTATTTCCATTTCGTCCATTACACAAAGCCAAGGTTCTGAAGAATTGGCCACTCGATTAAAAGCAAGCGGTAAAAGTCCACTTGTGCCAAATGAATATGACGGGAATGAATATTTGAATTCGAAACGACGGAAATTTGATATACAACTATTAAATAATATACTTATTTCGATCCAACTGTGAATATATGCTGCCCACGCTTGTTCATTGTCAAACCTCCTGAACTTGCATCTTCAGGCGTGTGAGAGAGCGTTTCTTCTTCAGACGTTTTTGTCAGCATCGTTTCAGTAATGTCAGAACATCTTTTAATAATGAGGTGCAGTGCAGGTGTGGCAGAGGCAGTGTTTCCTTCAGAAATTAGGTATGCAGCTTCAGGCAGGCAGGTAGAATTAAATAGGCCAGCACTATTCAAGGCAAGTACACAGGCCACACATCATGGCTTTGATACCATGTTAAACAGACATGGTGAGGGACAACAAATAGGAAAACAATAGGAAAGATAAATCATTCAGTACATTTTTATTAACAATTAGATATACATTTATAGTACATTTGGTGACCGTTGGGATTCACATCCCAAGGTCCCTTGGACTACTTTGTCCATTCGGCTTCCACGCTAACCCTTTAGGATTAGGTGTCCAACAATAATCACTTAGACACTATTTTCTAATCAGGTTTCCTATAGTTACCACAACATTTATCTTCATATAAACATATCTCCATATTTTGTTTAAAAAAAAGAAGAAAAAACCATGGAATTAAGTTTTAATGCGAAATCACTAAAGCTTTGACAAAAACAAAGTCCATATTTTTTTAATGAATTAAAAAAGGGAATTAAATTTGTTATAAGTAACAACAATATAGAGGACCTTTACCACAACTTTACAATGAAACTATGAGCTTGCACATCCATACTATCTAAAAACTTCTTATTACAATGTAGGATTGAGGATGCCTTCATGTTTAATGGGAACACTTATGGACTTGGAAGTCTCCTTTGTAGATTTAACAGCTTGTCATAGCTATTTTGAGCCCTTTAGATAGACTAAGAGTCCCCTCTTTCAAGATGTCTCTCCAAGGAGATATTTGAGGTTGGAACCTTTGTTTTGGGGAAAAGGAGAATTTGGGGATTAAACTGTTTGTTTTAGGTTGGAGATGTTATGCTCTATACCATCCCTTGTTGAACTAATGGAGATTTATTCAAGTCACATGATATCCATATCATCGAGGTTGAAAGCCTTATCCTTAGTCCCTAGTCATATAGTAAATGGGAGTTGTGACCAAGAGCTTAGCCAAAGAGACAATAAGGTGTTATATTTTTGGCTTATTTGGCATATTGGGAGAAATCGATGGAGGCTATTGTCATTAACCCTTGATGTAAACAAAACCCATACTTAAGTTCATTAACAAGAAGCTCAGGAACCATTAAGTGACAAGTCATTCATATTTACTATGTACCATTTACTATTGTGAAACAATAATGTGATATGCAAAACTCTGCTAACCCATAGTCACCATTGATCCAATAAATTCTTTTCCTACTCATTTTATTTATCCTAGATTATTATAATTATATTTAAAAAGCTTTTTACAAAAATTGTTTCATGAGAAGCATATTACTATACATTTGGTTAACATAACTTAGCTTGCTTTCATATTTTACTAAATAGATATCAACAACAAAAAACATTGTTTTAAAAATAAATGGAAAAATAATTTATAAAATGGAATATTTTCGAAAAATGGCGCAAATCATAATACAAATAACTAAATACATATATACCAAATTACTAAAATACATAAAATAATATAAATAAGACATTCATTTATAAAATAAAATATATTTAGGAAAAAATCTCCCTCTCATGAGATTAATATAATTGGTCAATATTGCTTTGCTGGCCTTCATTCACATTATAATAAATGGATACAAAAATATTTAATAAACATTTTTTAAGTTTTCATATATAAAACAAAACTGTTTAAAAATATACCAATTAAAACATAAAATTATATAAATAAAATGTTGACGACATTACATAGATCGGAGATAATAACGATCTTGGGCCAGGCCACGATAACATAACAATAGAGGATGCAAAAAACGGACAGAAAATAAAATAATAATGTTGACGGTTGTCTAGGCGACCGGTATGACTTGGATAACGACGATAATGAGCCACGCAAAATAATTATCGTCGGGCAAAATAGGTTGGATTTGACCACGATGATGAGCCATGACAAAATAACTCGGAGATGACGGAGCCACGCCACTATATGGATCAAGGCTGCAAAAAGCAATCCATATCCAGCTATACAGAAGAAAAATGTTGAAAAAGATTAAGATTAAAAAAAAAAAAAAAAAACAAACAAACAGATCACGAAATAATAGAAAATATTATATTGGGGAGAAATTAAGAAATGAGAATACCTTCAAATGTGGCGGCTGGTTGCCCGTTTGTGCCTTTTGTTGAAGCGTTTGAAGCGAGATTTCGTTCTTCGGCAGACGTCCAATTCCCATCCCCGGTTTAGCCAACTATCTGGATAAAATAGATCACTGTAGTCCATCACGGAATCGCCTTGCTAAGTTGCTGGAAGCACTCGTCATCATCCGCTATCTTATAGTCGGTATAACGTGTGCCGTAATACGTATGGTCCATGGGACGACACAATCGAGCACCACAGTGTAACGCCACGGCCAATAAAAGAGTAGAAGGCTGAGGTTTTCATGGCCCCAGACATTTTGCACGAAATCCTGAAAGGAGATAAATACGTGGAGCCTTTGCTCCTGTTGAGGAAGGATCCATCCCATCTCCTCTTTGAACGAGATCTCCAGAGGTACCCAACTTAGAGCGTACGACCAGCGGCTCATGTGAAGCAAAACGAGTTCTTTTACAACGCTTGGGGTTTTTAAAAAAACGTCAATGTCACGATCTTCATGACATTTTGACAACCATCTCGACCTCTTGCGTTTCTGCTCCTCCGCCATTGATTTTCCTGTGGAGTTCAGAGTTTCTCTTCCTTCTCGTCGATTTTTCTGTTGGAGAGTTCACAACTCAAACATCTCATTCCAATAAATCTTTATTGGATTCCAAGAAAATTAAATTGAAAAATATGTTGAAACCCTCTAACATATCTATATATATAATAGATAGAGTAAGACTAAAATATGCCTTTTCTCCATTACATTTATTATATTTTTTTGCATATTTTTTATTCCATAATAACATCAAATAATATAAATAATTGAAACAAATTAAAAAAATATCAAAAAAATATCTTTAACTGGAACAGTAATAACGGTATCATCATCTTCAACTGGAACTGTAATGATGGTAGTGTCGTCAACTGAATTGTAATGACCTTAGTGTCTTCAAATGGAATAGTAATGACGGTAGTGTCTTCAACTGGAACAGTAATAAAGGTATCATCATCTGTAGAATTGAGGCTTATGTGATCCATGATATTTGTAAGAAGAGCTTCCGCTTAAATCACATCACAAAGATCATTGTTGACTAGTTTCGAACGAACTAGTGTGGTTCATCGTCACGACAACCTGAAGACACAAATCAGGCTTAGCGTGTTAAATAGACTGATTAGAGACTCCAATGGCTACCTAACGGCTACTTTAACTGCTAATTTGGACTCTAGGGTCCAGGTCAAAGTTATACAAATAAATTTAATATTATTATTATTATTTTTTTTTTCATATTAACATCTAATAATATATTACTCTATTTCTATAAATAAATAAGTTAGGTGAATGCAATAATTCCAACAGTTATCATATAACTAAAAATGAATTATTTAATAATATATTTACTTAGTCAAAATTAATCATAACTAGCAATTGCACCAGATGTTGCAAAGGAAACGCGGTAAGGCATAAATTGGAGATGAATCGTGACATATAAAAATCCGTTATGCATGTGCATACTTTGTCATTACTTCATCCTCTTGGATCTGATGACCCAAATCATTGGATATTTTGGGAGGTGTGGAGGTGATATCAACCTCTTTCCCATTTGCAAACTACTACACCACTGGATATGCCTCCCTACATTAGTGGTTGGCTGATTGATAAGCCATAACATTCAAATGTTGAAGACAAAAACTTGCAAACATAAGAAAGAGAATATTTATTTCCAAAACATTCTTATGTTTCTAAGCAAATTCCTTTTATAAGATTTTACATAAGATGAGATCTCATTAGTTGATTAGTTGCTTTGGCAAAGTCAACACTAACTAAGAAATAATATAAATCGAAAACGCATAGTGCTCAAAAATGACCATGCCTTCATTATCCTACAACTAACTATTAAGGCTAAATATAAATGATTTTGAGATGTGGCACATTAGTTCTTCATGCATAGTGCTCAAGATTAACCACGCCTTCATTATCCTACAACTAACTATTAAGACTAGCTATAAATGATTTCGATATGTGGCACATTAGTTCTTCACCTTTTTAGAAAAGTAGATGGGCTTGAGTTTATGATGTCACTTCTCCTTAAAACACAATTTATCTAGATAAAATTAGACTGAGTCACCTACACTTTTTTAGAAAAGTAGATGGGCTTGAGTTTATGATGTCACTTCTCCTTAAAGCACAATTTATCTAGATAAAATTAGACTCAGTCACCTATGTAAAATTGTACACATAGTTGATGTCTATGGCGAGGGAGTGTGAAGAGCATCAGTTGATGTCTATGGTGAGGGAGTGTGAAGAGCATCAAATACTTGGGAATGGATGCGATCCAATTTATAAACAAAGGAGGATGCCCTGTGTTGCTTCTTGCATTGGTGATGGTCTTGCGTTGGGGAATGGATGCGATCCAATTTCTAAACAAAGGAGGATGACCTGTGTTGCTTCTTACATTGGTGATGGTATTGGGTTGGTGATGGGAGGTGATGGGAGGTGACATGTTGGTGATGGTGGATTATTATAAATACAATCTTATTCTTTTAATACAAAGTCTTTTAAAAGAAAATATATAATGAAAATAACTATATTTAAAACCAAATTTATTTTTCAATTTTGTAATTCCATGCACATACCAACCATCACTTTTGTCTCATAAGCACTATTAAAAAAAACTAAAAATTTTAAAAATATAATAAATAACAACTCATTATTTGCCCAAAAAAAATTCTACTATTATACTAAATATTAGAAAT